>APFE031104813.1:6534-38347 GCA_000404065.3 Pinus taeda
ATTAATGACGGGTTGTCTTAGATTACACAGGACAATGAATGGGAAAGTTGAAACTATGAAAGACTAATGGTTCCACCCTGCCACGATTTTACCAAATTCCCAACATTCTATATAATCTCTGGAAAAATTGTTGCTTTGACAACATTATCCCTGTAGAATCATTATAAAGTCACACAATCCAAAGGCAACCATCATACTATACAACAATTTAATGATTGTTTCTTGAAACTGGGCATAATTTTCAATGGGTAGGGTGGAAGAATGTATAGATGATTGGCTTCAACCCACCCATATATGTTTCTTCCAGTTTCAAAGTAGTAAACCTCAAGGTTTACCATAACCAAACAAACAAGAAAAGGTACGAGCATTGAAATTTTGGTACCTTGAGATCCAAAGGATTAGCGACACGTCTCAAGAACTCAATATGTGCATCATCAAGTTGCCCAGTGCATTCACCAACCCACAATATATGGGCAGAGAAATCATATCATATTCTAGAAGTGGAATCTCCCCTGGTCATTTCTTGCTCATATGGGAGTAGCAAGCATTCATGGGATGTCCAAAATTTAGTGGAATTCATAATGGATGGTCAACTATAAGGCCATAAGAAGACATGAATCTGAGAGATTTCTCTACATGATGGAAAAACTCCATATATACCTTAAATATATACACATTATCAATCAATTAGAACAAAAATATATAGATGAATTCAAAATATCTTTGGAATGCTTTATAAAAAAAACTAGAATGCATAATTACAAGTTAATTTTGAAAGCTTTTGCAAGACTTAGTGAAAAGCTTACTTCTCCCCTTGCTCATTGTTAGATGTTAAATCCAAATTCCACTAAATAACACACTACATTGTTGCATAAACTCTTGTTGCAAACACCCAAATAAGGTTTAGGGTTGCAATAACTTGGAAAAAAACACGAACCATCCTTTGAGGATCTAGATACCGAGCTTTCAGGTTGAAAGTATCATCGTTAATATTATCTCCTCTGTAACTTGGTAGTTTCACACCATCCACAGTTTCAAAATCCTCTGATCTGGCTTTAGAAAACTTCCCAACCATTTGTCCCACCTTAGACAGAAGAAAATCCTTTGCCAACTAAGCCTCTACTACCACTGCAAATTCAACATTGCACCAAAGAAAACTCTTCCTGAACATTGCAAACTATCCATGATTCCCTTAAAACATAGTGGTTTGTTCATGCTTCATTCACTTTCAATGACTCCAAGAAATTGGAAATATACTTAGAAAAAATGAAAAGCACACTCTTCATAGAGTCAACTTCACTATGTTATTTGTTCACAAAACTACTCATAATCAAATCAACGTATGCAAAAATTAAAAGAGTTTTTCATTGTGGATGATCACCCACCAATTTTCATTTTATGATTGATATAATTGGTAAGTTGGAGTACTTAACATGACAGTGAACTAGACTAAAAAATCTACAAGGAAGAAAAAAAAATTGTTTCCTACGACCAAGACTAGATGCAAGTTCTAGGGACAAATAACTCATGATTTTACAGGAATCAATGGATACAAATAGGTTCATGCAGTGAAAATTTTGACAGAATATATACCCCTCATTTGTGTCATCTAGGCTGACAACATAGCTAACTATGCAAAAGAAAACAAGACGACCATTTACCTATCAAAAAGAAAAAATACCATCCATCCTACAAAACAAGTAATAGTTTTCCATTAATACACTAATTTTGTACAATGGCATATATGCCTTTAAATCTCAAAGTCAGAACCACCATGAAACTCACAACACAAGTAAAATATTACGTTATGGAGAAATTTATACTATTTTCCTCACCAACCATAATTTGCTCCTTGCAATGAGATCAAATCACTATTCCACGTTGTTATGTGTTTTATTCCACAATTTGAACCTTCTGCAAGTAACATTGTATTTGTCTTGATTTGGGACTGGTCAGGCTCTTGATTAGTTTCATGGATCTCACTTGTTTAAGATATTTCTGAATTTAAAACAAGGCTTGCTTGGATGTCTCTCACAAAATCCCAATTATAGCCTTTGGTTCTTTGTGCTTTCTCTTTCCATGTTTGTTGCCACACAACTTCAAGAGTCTTGCAGATCCTCCATAGATAAACCACCACATTTCTAATTAAATTGATGCCAAATCGACATCTCTTGGACTCAATTGATGTAAAAAGTTCACTTCATATAAAACAACAGTCAAGTTCCTATGAACCACTACTTTGCAAAATGTCCATTTTTCCATTCTCCAAATTTTAGTTCTTGCAGCAAGACAAAAAATACCATGTAAAAGAAATCTGACATAGTAGATATACAAGAAAGGTACTTTAAGGTTGTGATTCCATCGCATACTTTACTGTTTACTGCTTACAAGAACATTTCAAGTGTCTATGTTGCATAATAATATCTGCAATAAGCTATAAAACTCCCAACTAGAAGGAGGACAAGCTCACAAAGAACAAATGCCCAATATCCAACCTAAAATGATCAAAGCACGGGACACTCTAAGACAAGCTTAAGAATACAAAATATTAGCATCCCAATGCAATGAATGCAAGTATATTGCTTAACAATTATAAAAATATTATATGACATATTTGAGCCATCTAGTACGCCAAAAAACTAGGTAAAATAATGAATTAATAAGAAAAGGTATTGTTGTCTTGATTATCAGGAAACATTAATTTTTCGATGTCTTCAAATAAACAACTTGAAAACGTCATTTTTCCATAGTTTAACTCATACTAATATTTAGTTTGAATAAAGCTGGGTCTAAACTTCAAAATAGCTCAAAAACTGTACCAAGGAATCTTAATAACATAAATACTTTTTGTTGGAATTTTTTGGAGTAAATTTGTGCAAAGAGATGTTGATTCCATTTCATACTATCAATGCGTGGTCCATATTCAACATAAATAATGTAATCAAATCTTTCTTTACAGGATGGTGCCCTTCTTAAACCTAGTAAGATTTAGGTTCTAACTTGAAGAAGAGAAATAATTTTGTATATGCTTGCTTATGAGAGGCATCCTACTACCACAATCCAAGGTATAGTATTACTTTAAACATCATTTGATGAACTGCATTTTCAAGCCTCGGCATAAATACTTGCACATGAAAAAATTTAGATTCATGGATGAGTAGTCCAAATCCTATATGCAAAATCTAGGCTTGCTAACAACTATTGTTGTTGGACAAACATATAGTTTTCCATGAACGAATAATTCTTTTTAAGCTACATTCTTCTCATGGAAAAGTAATCAAAACATCTAACACAATAAGCTATGGGAAATGCTATAAAAGCTCAAAATCAAGATTTCCAATAGAAACACATTTAAGAAACACATAGCTCACTGGGAAAAGATGACCATACAAAGTGGAACTAGGTGATCAAAATAGAAACCAGGTTCAGACAAAAAATTACTTCAACTAAAGAACAAACTAACACCTCTTAAGTCTTCAAAAAAATTCATTGATTCTCTGAGATGCACTTTCCATCCTTCCTTATGCAAATCACAAGAATCCAACTATCCTTAAAACAAAAAACACTTAATTTGCATCAATGAGCCATAATTTATAAAGGAAAGAATTCAAAAAATGTTGAAAATACACCATAGAAGATAAAACCACAATACACTTGAACTGTCATTTTAAGAAAATAACCCTCGAGCTAAATCTAGTGTCTAATATTTTGAGCTGATAAAATGTAAAAAGAGAGAATCAACTTACATGCTAAAAATTACAATTTCTTCTGTGTTGAACATCAATGTTGTCTACTTGGTTAGAGCCAAAACACATCAATTTTTACAATGTCACCTAAATAGGAAAGTAAGACAAACCTCTTTACCAAATAAAATCTGCAGGTTGTGCCCTTTTCCAACTTGCATGAAACAACGATGAAAAGAAACCATGTCAATCCTCCTCGAAATCCCTCCGTCATGGATAGTTCTAATGAGTTCTTGGATAAACTCTAGGCTTCCAACTATATTATACTTATAATTCATGTTTATTATTGCTTTCCTAAGTGAATACATTGTGAACCCCATGGCACCTATATTTTGGTTACAGTTAGAAGAATCCTTCACTTCTCTTAAATTCATAACTTCCATTCCAAATTCTACAGTGGGAGGACAATGTCCAGACTTCAGAAAATGGTGGAATGAAACTATTATGATTCAGGAGCTAAGGAAGTAACTCCAGTCATTTCCTTTCAAGTCATGAGCATAATTATTCAGAAGCATTATTAACACATTGAACTACATATGAAGAGGGATTGGATACAATTATTGCTCCAGGCTCAATAATTGCATCTTCCCATCCTGCGTATGCGAACACAACAGGGAGTAAGAATCATGGATAGTCACCTATGCGAAAAAGATGAAGTTGGGCTTGATATACTACATTCTGCTTACTTTGAGAGAGAAAAGTCGATGTGATATCACAAGCCAATAGAACTTTTAATTCAAACTGATCAATTGTTTCAATGTTTTTATTGTGCATAGTTGTGATTTTCCCTTATCCTTTCACCACTTTGACCTTCAGTCATATGAAGTAAGGACACTTCTGCACCATCTCCCATCACTCTTCTGATATCACCACTATTACCATATTCCTTTCCTGGCTTCACATAAGAAACATTCCCCTTAAGGATTCCATTTGAAACCTTGTAAGGACTCTAAGTATTAAATCTGAATTCATTCTTTTGTATAGTGTCAGACGTAGACTCAAAAGGTGCCTCTAGTTGACTAGTATTTAAAAGTCCTATATGTTTTATTTTTTCTATAATACTGCCTTCTAGTGAAGGATTTTCTGGAAATCTAGCTAAAACATTACTTAGTGACCCAGACACTAACCCAACCAAAAAAAAGCATTGGAAACACTTTCTAGATAGTAGCCAGACTCATTCTCTCTGTCATCGTGAATATTGATACTGTATTTTTTTATCACTTTTTGAACTATCCATTTCTGAAAATTTAAATTCTGAACCATACCGATATACTATTGGCATTCCCTTACTAATCGACCCACTTGAGCCTACATATGATGCCATATGTACATCCATATTTTTCTTTGCTACACTCCCAATATCCAAAGCATCATCTTTGGAATTTTGATATTCTGCATCCATGCAAGAGTCCAAAATTGATATTTGTTGCATATTTTTTGTCCACATTTTCTATCCATTTTCTATAGTTGACACCTTTTGGCCTACGTTATGTCCCTATATTTATCAAAGATATCTCCTGACAATGGATTTGGAATAACAAATATACCAGAGACTTCTTCCCAGATGACACATCATTGTAGAATTTCCTCTTTACTATAATATTCCTTTGTGGATTTATCTATGAAGAAGTCTCGTCAAAACCATAGGGATGTTCCCTGGAGTATACTAAATCAACTACCACATATTTTTTCATTATCTCTAGCCCTACACATTGATTTTTTGAAGGTATGGCAGTCTTCGTATTATATTCCAAAATACTATTATCCTCATCTCTTTGTTTTCTTGCCAAACATGACAGAGTTATCAATGGAGGCTCTGCTGCTAAAACATGATAATTGTTCAATTCAAAATCAGTATGATTATTTCTCACATTACTTTCATTTTTCGCTTCACCAACTTCTTTTGTAGAGAGTCTATCTACATTCAAGTGTGTACTTTCTTCGAAAATATGGATATGATCATCATTCTTAGTAACAAAGTTTGATCCATCTTAAAAATTTTGTCCAAGAAATTTTGAAATCTTTGATTCAACATTTTCACTCCTTTCCTTCTCAAAGCTAGTAACGTAACCTGATTATTCTTGAATCTTGATTGCTTAGATCCTATGCAGTAGATGAAGTGTTGGTTTCAACTACTATCAAATAATTGAGTCCAACTAGATCTTTAAAAATATATGCACCATCAACAACACCCCCATGTACTGTAATACCTAGATTCCCAACTCCTCTCCCTTTTTCTCTAGACTCTTGTTGCCTTATTTTTTTCAAACATTTTTTTTCAAAAAGTTCTAATTGCATGAGGGGAAAATGTAATTTAGTTTAGAAACAAGATTTCTTAAAACATATAAATACAATGGCAAAGTTCAACAACACCAGACACTATTAAGCATACGTATTCCAGATAGCTTCTTCTTCCTCAACAAGCTCCTTCTGACAGCGAAGAGATTTTGCATCCTAATCAGCTATCCATGCCTTAACCTACCAAAATAAAATGTTTCAATATTTTTAAAAATGTGAAGCATACAAAAATTAATTTGTTAAATGCATTAATTAAAACATGCCATCTTCAAAACACCTATGTTTTGTATTTCACATAGACCTCACTTATCAATTTTTTCTCAACCAAGAAACCCAGGGAAGCAACCAAATGCTTCACATCCGGTCCAACATTTCCTTCTTCTCCTTCAAATACAAGCCTTTGTACAGACACAAATGATCTTGCACATAAAAATCTCCTTTCACTCGCATCATCCAATATGCTAAATAAATATCCATTTCGCAAGTGAAAGGGCCCACCATGCATTACATCATCATGTTCCTTTGCATTGAAACTTCATAATCATTATAGATTTTGTTGTTCAAAAACAAAACATTAAAGTTTCATTGGAATATAACCAAACAAGTCAAGATTTAGATTATATTTCTCAATTTGGATAAATTGCATAATTTAGTATTCCTTCAATTTAAAAGAGTCACAATTGTTTTAAAAACTTGCTCGACTTGACTATCATAAAAACATATGTTCTCCTTTCTAAAGACAGTTCCCTATTTAGTTAGCTTTAACCCACTAAACATGATGTCATACCTCTGGTTGAACTTAAAAAGTGTTATCTGCAAAGCTTTTTACTTCAACGAGTGACTGCAATTATTATTGATCCATGCATGAAGGCAACATTAATGTTATGCATCTCTTGAAATCCCTAACAAATTAGCCTGCATCACATCAAAACTAATATATGCAAGACATCTTATAGTCTTCTAAAAAATTGTGACAAATGTTCATGGCATTTCACTAAGCATAGAGAGACAACAAACCTTATGTTAATCAAACTCATATTTTGTACAGAAATTAAGAGATTGACTTTGCATGCTTTATATTCTAGACAAGTGTACACTGACTTGTAAAGTATCAAGCACCGACTACACTTTCAAAGTGCACAAAACTTTCAATCCATTGGAAAGAAATATTATTTATTGTCAATGGGATTGCAGGTCAGTGGTGAAGTATGGGGCCAGTCAGGGCACCCACCAAGGTTTAATTCCTCTAAGGACATGAATAAGTAGTTGGAACCAGGTGCAAATCCTAGGTAAATTTGATGAAACACTACCCTCCCTATTGTAGCAGTCACATAATGAAAGTGCCCATGATCATCAATTCATCACTTGAGGGCCCTTTTTCCCAAATAGGCAAACCACTTGTGGTGTGCAACCTATTTGGGTCAATTGTAATGCCTTTGGACTAGTTGCAATGTTTATTTTGCATCTAAAGAAAATAAATTAAAAAAATGGAGTTTCGAAAACTCTTTGAGATGGAGAAATAGATCTAAAGAGTATAAATATGAAGAACCAAAGTAATACAAAGTGATACCCTCTTGGCAAATAAATGTACTGTGTGATTTAGTAAAAGGTAAAATATTGTTTCCTGGTGCAACAAATAAATTTATACGAAAACATTAAGCTGAAAACAATAAGACACACTGCTCTCCAAGTGATCAATGAAACAATGAGAAACATTTCCCTTGCAATGATTCCAAGTGCAATAGGGAAAAGGATGATTACATGTGATATAATGGATCAAACCGATCAAATTATCTCCTCTTCCATGACTTTGACATCTCTTTCACATCATTTTTTCTTGATGCTAGATTTCCGTGTCTGGTAGACATAATACATCCATATTTTCACTATCATGATCCTGCAACCAATCCCATGTTCAATTTTAACTCCATTTACTTGATAAGTCTATATACTCACAATAATAACTTCCCAAGCCCAATGTTCTAAAATTTTGCGAGAAAAATCATATATTGGTGAAAATAATCTTGGGTAGAACAATTACCATTTCTTCCATGTGAGTTTTTTTTGCATACAAACACATTAATCCCTTTTAAAGGTTTCAGGGAGAAAAATCTATAAAAATAATGAGAACTCTCAAGAAATCACTCAAACAAACCTCAAGAAGCATTGTTTGAAAATCAATCAAATAAACCTTAATAAGCATTTTTTGGAAATCACTCAAATAAACCTCAAGAAACATTGTTTATGGTGTTACAATTCTTAAAAGAATCTGAAAAATAACAAAAAATGGCTTACCTAAGAAGAGCACTACTTATGAAACTTGTTTCATATACAGAACACTTTCCTTGGTTTCACACCAAGGTTGATCCAAGTAAAAAAAAACATATTAAATTCAACAATAGAATATCACCTCATCACAATGCCATATAAATAAAAAGAAAAAAGGATCCAGTTGCATTCAAGGATACTATAAGTAAATTCTAGAAGCTAAAATTGAAGAAGAAGAAATTGCAATAACAATCATTGAGCAAGAAATTAAAAACCAAACCCTTAATGGATGTGGAGTGTAAACTATCACCATATGATTTTCCTCGGGTAATGCAAAAATTGAGTTAGAAATATCAGGTCCGTTAATAAAGAGGTCATGGAGTGGGGGTAAAATAGAAATTAAAAAAGAAAAAACAACAAAACCAATAGATCACTTTCATTTGAACATGACTTCTGGTAACCAACAAGACTAAAATCAGGAAGTGTCATTTATATCATTGACCAACAGTTAATATTATCACTAAGAGGAATAGAACGTAATTGCAGCCACATTCTTCAGAATAAAGAACGCTGGTAGGTCTTCCTTCAACCTTTCTACGAGATTGTAACATGTATTCTCTCCTGTCTGATTTGATGCATGTAAACAAGAAGCACTGGAAATTTAAAATAAAAGTTCTTCACTTTGATGCAATCATTTGATGTCATTTTGTAAAGCACAGTACAAGAAGGACATTATAAAAAAACTCGCCTTTCCATCATGATTTCATACCTATCATTCTAAATCTATTATAATGAACTTATCTTAATTAGAGGCCTCAATTATCCTCTTTAAACATTATATGAACAAGTTGATAGCAGTTAAAAGAAAAGTGGTGAATGAAATGCACACACCATAACAAACCAATTAAAAACTAGCTCAATTATATACAGAAAATTCTTTCATCAAACTTACACATATTTAATGTCACAAATATTGCAGCGTTCCAAATAGTCTGTGCAGATCTACAACAACTTATGGTGCGATAGCTAGAGTATGAAGTAATGATTCCTCCAATGATTGGGTTCAAACCTACAGTAGGACACACAGGAAAGATGTAGCACACTACACAGGAAGGGGACAACAAGATTCTCTTTCTCAAAACCTTAACAAACCTACGATGTAAATTTGTACATATGATTAGGTTCCTAGTGGAAGCCCAAGGCCAAGGCCAAGGTCGGACTAGAGAATATATTAGACTTGGAGATCATAACTTTTACTAAGTTGAAGTACTAAACACAAAAAATTTTAAGGAATGGAATTTATTTTTAAGTGTAGAAACCCTGATGAATCTTACTATCCTAAATATGTAAACTCTAAAATATTGGTGATATTTTTGTAAAAATATTCAAATTTCAAAAGATTTTATATAGTTTGTATAAAATTTTGGCATTTTCAAGGTAAAATAATTGTATCCTATAGAATTTGGACAATTTTTTTTAGCAAAAATGGAAATTAGTGAATCCATTTTTTAGAAAAAACATAGAAAATTAGCCCAAGGGTGAAATTTAGCCCATAAAATTTTCCTTGGTACGAAAGTAAATTTTTATGTGACAATGATGTAAAAGTATGAAATATAATATAAAATACAAAGTGAATGTGGAATATTGATTTTCCTAGGAGAAAGAGGGGGGTTATGACACAACAAGGGAGGAAAATTGAAATGGATGTGAGATGAAAAAGTGAATAGTTGACTTTTCCAATTGTCAAACTCCCATACACACCCCTAAACATAGAATTTACTAGTGAAAATTCACTCCATTTAAAGTGAGAAATTTGAAGAACACCTTCAATGTTGCATCATATGTATATTAGGATTAATGTTCCTCCTCTTCAAGCATGTTGAGTAACCTTATAATATAATAGTTGTTAGAAGGTGGCTAGGTTGGTGCTTATGGAATACTATAAATCACACAAGCACCTCGTTGCCATATCAATTAAACCCATCATAGTTGATGTTACTTCTTGCTACAAGAGAAGAAAAGGTTATATAGTTCACTTTTGAACTAGGAGTGATTACCATGGTGAAAAAACAATTCAAGGTTTGAAGAGTTGAGGAAGGATTTGGCTTATCAATATGCCTTCAGAAAATGAATTGGTGGCTACAACTTTGGGAGTAATTTTAACACTTTTCTATTTGCAAAATACATTTTATATTTACAGAAAATAATTTTAAAAAAAATGTATAAATAAAATATGTATGGGCATATATATTGGTGATCATATCCTCTTCCTGAAAGAAACAAGAGCTAAAATTCATAGCTAGGTCCTATTATCACACAAACTCACACTTATAGAGACAAAGTCCAAAAATATCAAGTGGGGTCTGAGTGAGACTAAGAGGGGGCCATTATCACCTCACCAACTCTCTCTACACTTCAGGTCATCTCTCCTCCAGTTCAAGGGGGGATTCCCTAAATTAATATTGCTAGGGTTTTAAGGCAATGAATATTAAGGTGATATGAAGAGTAAACCCCAAAAAATAGTTTTGAAAGAATTTAGAATATGAAAAGTCATAGGAGGACCAAAGACTACTGTATTTTCATTGCACATATAGGATCAACTAGGTCTCTCTTGAAGAAGGTAAAAAATGGATATTGAGCTAAGGTTGTCCACTACCAACCTTAACAAAACGTCCTATAGAGTGATAACTAAGGTTGTCCACTACTAACCCTAGAAGATCCTCCTATGTCCTTTAACAAGGTTTTAAGACAATATCAAGGGGTTCTTCACTAGAAAGTTTCATAGGGTTTACAAGATAGGATCTATTCAAGAAAAATACAATGAAAAGGAACCTTCACAACTTGAGAAGCACATTTGCACTTAATACCTCCAATAAATGAATTCACAAAGACTTAAAAATACCACTTACTAGGTAAATCAATGCTCATCCATAAAACCCGGCCATGAATCATCCATCAAACTTGAGAAAGCATCCACAATTACTCTCCTCAATAAAGGTACCTTAGTCTTCCATCCAAAGCACAAATCCAAAACAAAAGTACTCCAAAAAATTTCAGAAATTGCAAACTTGCTAAAGGATTTCTCCCCCAATCCAACCATGAGAAAATGAGCAGAAGCACATCTCTATTTATAGAGGAGATGTTCAACTTCCTTTGCATTAAAATACTAATTTCTCATACCAAAAACCTGTAGTCTAGCCTATGGAGGATAAAAATACCCTCTTCATCAATTAACTAATCAAAAATACAAAAAAAGTGAGTTGTTCATGCCACATGTTCAATGATTTGCATCGAAAAACCCCTCACAAAGAGGGACACTTCCACAATTGATGGAATCAAAGGGCTTCATTGTGTAGCATCCAGTCATCAAAGGGCCTTCAAGTTGGCAGTGTCCAACCTCCAAAGGCCCTTCCAAATGTAGATTCCCTTCCCATTCTTCCCAATGTGTTGATGTGTCCACTTAGGATCTCTCCAAGTGGGCCTATGGACATCAAGAGTCTTCAAATGACCCAAACCTTCTCCACCTTAGCTTCATGAACCATGTATGAAGGAACCAACCTTAAATTTACTAACTTGTAAATATTACATGGGTGAGTTCCTCAATATCAGCTCCACAATCAAGACATCCAAAGGTCAACCCTAACCTTCAATATAGATCAATCCAGTCAATTTTTTAAGTGTGCAATGACATTAAATCCCAAATAGGTCAGTAAGGTCAAAACTTTGTTTCGGGTTGGCCTAATCCAATCCTACATTTTTTACATGTGCACCAAGCACCTTGAACTACAATAGGGCTACTCTAAAATACCTCAAACGGGAGCATATTATGAAGCAATGGAGCATTGTCCTAGATGGTGCTAATTTCCAATGGTTTCACATTGTAGTTATTGTCTCATGTAAGCTATCCAATGGCCACGAATATCAACCAAAGCAAGAAAAATCCAGCCAAGCCCAACTTCCCTCTGATTTTTGTTCACTTCCTTCAATCAACATTATTGGGTCATGCATCCAAACCTAAGTCTAATGGGTTATCAAGACAGTGAAATATGGTTGTTTCATCCTTCAATTTTCTTTAGTTGTCGTGTCAAAATTAGAATGTAGGTATTTCTCATATTTAAGACAACAAACATTGATTACATCATCCTTGAATTGACCTTCTGTTCTAAGGAAAAACATTAATGCTGGTTGTAACACAGCGTCTTTTAGTGCTACAAGACCAAGGAATAACACTAGAATATGATGTGTTACATCCATCAAGCACCAGAAGATGGAATATTACAACCCAGATAAGTCTCCAAAGGACCAATATCTAATATCCAATATGCTCAATATTTTGTGGTATGTCTGGTCACCACAAGCTTGATAAAAAGGGCTTTATGACAAAAAAACATTCCCTTAGTAGTTTACACAATATATCTAGATTCAGAATCGATGATTGAGGGAAAACAAGGTTGTTAGTATCCTTCTTTGAGGCATCGAAGCCTTTCTACAGTCAGTTAGGAGATTGACTGAAGAGATTAGGGCAATTTGACATTGGTGAATTCCTTGTTCGTAGGGTTGCAGCGGTAGGTCCTAGGAACAACAAACCTGGTACAACACTTAAGGAAGTAGGAATTTCAGCAAAGGTTTGTCTATTGTAAGCTCAATACACATCTAGCTCACTAGGGCATTCTTAACCTAACAAAAATATTTATAAAGCCTGAAAATCAATGGTTAAATAAAGCATTATTTTGTAATTAATTGAAGATTTCTTATGGATTAGTACTTGTGATTTGGTTTCAATACTATTGAATAACACTATTATAGTTGGAATTAATATGGCTGTGTGGCCTACTGTTCATTGGAAATTGACTCTAATTTACAGTAATTTGTGGAAGAATTTATAATTTTTGATGCATCTTGTATATCATTGAGAATACCTACTGTTATATTTGGTAGATGAATGTGTACCACGGTTATATTCATAAGAAGAAACCCCAACCAACAATAGTAAACCATAAGGGCTAAATATCCCCTAGGGATGTTACATCCACAATTTGTTGCACCTGTTACATCATTAGATAACAAGAAACATAGATAATAGAGCATGTGTGCATGTTCTTACATAACACTTGACATGCTTGTAATTGCATAGTATATTCTTGTAGTACATTATCTTGCATAATTTCCATTAGCTAGAACAATGAGAATTCTTTTGTCACGTGAACATCAAGAATATTTCTAGTCTATAAATCCAGAGGTATCTTGAATGATACTTTAAGGTAAATACAAATGCAATTTCCTCTTATAAAATATCTATTAGAGGCATACTTCATCAACATATTTGTATCTAGCAAGGCTAGTTCCTACACCCTAAGCTATGGAGACATAAGTAAAATAAAGGTCAAAATGGTAGTTGAGAAATCAGATGGGGCATCCAATTCGGATGAATACCACCATATCAAGGCATGTAAATCTCATAACCATTTCTTGATAGTGAGTCTTGTAGAAGGAAAGAAACCTACATACAACTCTACCCTAGCCTCTTCAAGGTCAAGTCAAGCATAAGGACAAACTAGGCGTAAATGTAACATTATGAACTTCTTAGAATTGAATCATATTATCAAATAACGAATTCTCATACAACAAAGAGAACAAGGAAGCCACATAGCATATGTTAATGTAACAAAGAAACTTAATTGAACATGAGAATTACAACAACAAGAAGATAAAATTAGCATGTCAAAAGAAAATAGAAGAGGGTCAAACTACTAATTTTATTGACATCGAATCCCAAGAGAAAATTACAAGTAAAAAGGAGAATAAAACCCCACGATCAAACCTACTTCTCTATCTTTGAAGACAAATTAAATAAATGTACCTTCCTTTTAAGTAATGCCCCGTTACCACTCAATTTCTCGCTACATTGAAAATTCTAAAGTTACCATAATCACAAGATCCTAGACGCAACTACTAGGAAAGCAACCTGCTTTGACCTCAGCAACCTCACCTAGAAGTTGCCTCTATGCTCACTCTGACTAAATCGTGAACATAGTTTCTTATCCAAGACAGAATAATCTGTGTAAGTGGATAACACTATATGCAAGGAACACTTAAATGTAACTAGATAGATAAGATTAAGTTTGAAATAAACTACACATATCCATCTTGACGAGTGTGCTCTCTTGGATATCAAAATTCCTTTACCATAAATAATTTCCAACCAATCATGACCCTGCAAGTATGATGCCATGTAACACCTATTTGATTTCTAACTTATTGTACATTTAGATTTTGCATTAATAAATGTAACTTCTAGGTTTGTCATGAGAAATTTTGTTCCCACGAGGAGGTTGGAATTGGTACAATTGAGTATAGATTCTATAACTTTAATATTAGAGAAAGAAGGTTAGAAGTATCCAGTTGTGTTTATGGGATTCTTATTTTTCCAAGTTGTGTCGGTGGCTAAAGAGTCATCCAAGTATGCAACATTGTAGCAAGATTTTGTCCAGTAGCCATAAGATGCATAACATTATAAACACTCATTCATGTGTGCATTTTGAATCAACTAATACTTTTACTTTTGAGGCTCCTAACCAAAATTCCTATTGGGAAGGGAATCCTTAGGTGTTTGTATTCACTCTTGATGTGCTTTGGTTTCAAATATTAATTTTATTCTTTCTTACCACAAAAATGTCTCTTTTACTACTAGAATCCTTTTTTGCGTTCTATTTATTTTATGTATTTTATGTTGACTATCTTAAACTAATGACACCTACAATCATCAAAACATGTATCCTCACCCTCGTAATCAAAATCAGAGAAACAAAGACGTGAATTAAAATTTAGCTGACATGGACAAAATGCCACATTGTAATGTATCCTGTGGAAAGATACCAAGAACTTACATTAGGAAAACCTAACCACCAGCAACACGCTATCTTCATGGAAAAAAGGGCACCAAAGAATATGGGCCTAGGTGGAGTTCATTCAGTCAAGTTCAGGTGAAGGAAGTGGTCCAATCTAGCTCGACACCATAAACTGAAGACCATGAAAACTCACTAGAAGAAAGGACCATTATCAAACGAGTGAAGCTCGTCTTGGGTTTCATTATTCATGTGAATAGAAAATGTTGATTTGTAAGATGCTAAGAATGTAATCCCGGAGAATTTTTCACCCCAAGAAATTTTTTTTCCAGTTTTAAAACATCTATGTCCAAATTATAATGTGAGTCAATTATTAGCTAGCTCATTTACTGCATAGTGGTCATATACACTAACTGTTAGCTGCATGTTGTAGTAGAGTATTTTGCATAAAAGCAGGGGTAGAAGCAATTTAACTGTTGTTCTTAATTATCTTAATTTGTTTCTCATTCTATTCGTTGTCTATTTTTAGTTTGTCCTGAACATGTCTGTTGAATCCAACAAGGGTGTGCTTTGAAACCAGAGCCATATTGCAACAATTCAAGAGCGATTTATCCACTGTGTTTTTCAAAATTCTTGATTTTCTGGAGAATTTCGAACCAAACTGAAAGACATGAAAACAAAACCTTGAAAACACCCAAATGACCAAAAATGAATGAAATGCATGCTAAGAAAACAAAATAGTTAACGAATGTATGTGTTTTTGTCATGGAAACAAGGGCATTTCCAACATGTTTTGATTTGCAAAGCATATAGAGGTGTGGGCAAAAGAAGTATCCAAACTTGTATTAACATATTTAACTGTAGATATATAAATATTATTAATAGATAGGGAATTGAATACCTAAATTTCAGAATGATAACCCTTGAGAAACAATTATCTATCCATATCTACACAATGATGTTTCTCATACTGAGAAGATTGTATAACGTGTAGTTTTCCTTCAAATCAAAATTCTAAGAATGCATATGATTCATCAAATAATTGATCATGCAAGGAAGGAAGTATTGGATCTATGAAATGAGAAGTCATAGAGTAGTTTGTAAAGGACAAAGATCCGGTGTAATATCGATTCCCAAAAACCATCAGATCGGTTTCCATTAATCTCAGCCAATTATTCTAAAAAAGTTGATAAACTAGGGCACAAAGGGATGTTTCTCCCCAAAATTGGTCAATTTCAAGGGAGGGTCATCAACAATAACATACATTAAGGTCAGTAGGTAACTACTTCATTTCGTTTGGGGCATATTGCATTGATTTGGTTCTCCCTAAATAGTAAAGATCGAAAGCTTGATTCAATACCACATTCATTAAGATTCATTTTCGAATAGAAACAAAGAGAAATAATTGAAATTTCATAGACCCTAATAATTAGAATTACATTTTCATTGTCGAGGATTTAGAGGAGTGTACATACATGGTCAAACTTGAAGTTAACAAGAGCGATGTCCTGGGACGAACCAAAAGTAAAAGCAATTGAGGAACCAGAGCTATGGAAGAAGAAAAATCCCCAATAGAAGAAATTGTGAGCCTTCTTCTCACAATCATCTAGCTAGGTGACTCTAAGGGCACCATCAATAGTCGGCCACTATATAATGACCATGTAATGACTTTGCTTGCCAAGTAATTCATCATACATGTAATTTCTTGCAATTCAACGTCAGGGTCAAGTTGAGCTTGTGCTAGTTGGGTTAAGCCTGGAAGACCTCCTGGCCATCATTGTTATTGAATATTTGACCAAAAACCTAGACATGAAATCACAATGATACAATTGAAAATGGAGTAGTTTACAAGTCATTTTTCTAGATAAATTAATTGATTTCTTGCTCGCGGGAATCATAGGGCAGGACATGATGATGAAAATGAATATGATACGGATAAGGGGTACAATGAGATTTGATTTGACATATAGTACCTACTCAAATCTATCATGTATTTATTCAAATATTCAAATTAAGAATATGACACATTAAATTATGAAACACCATGGAACAACTTACCTTAGAACTTATTGCCAAAGCATCTAAGAGTTTGAATAGAGTGCTTAAGTGATCACAATAAATATAATACACATTGGAGATGTTATATACACATGGATCAATATATCAAACTAAATGTGGTTGCTAAAGCAACCTTTTCCTACACCTAGTTTATTAGATGGGCAAGGCAAGGTTCCATCAAACCAATGATACTTCCATGAATTGCATATTGGTTCATATATCTTAGTTGGAAAATGATCAATGTCACAAGAATCACAAGGGTTGAAATGACAATCAAAATTTAAAAATATCCTTTAAAAACTCATATAGAAATTTTGGTAACAGGTCCTATGACATCCAACCTAAAATTTGTAATGGGAAATCCTCAAAATTCTCTCTAAAAAAATATGTCCCATTGAGGGGGTCAAGAAGAGGTATGAGGCCCCACCAATTTGATAGCTGAAGAAGTTTAAATATTAGTTTGTCAATTTTGGCCCTAAGTAGGCAAGGCAACATGGAAGCAGGTGACCCCCTTGGAATATTTCAAAAGGGGAAGGCCACATAAGGATTTATATAAAGATCTAAATCCAAGGACCTCTCTCACAAAAAGAGCTAGACATGTATTGAAAGAATGTAGACAATGACCCATCTAAATATTGATAAAGAAAATAGAACATCCCTTTAATGCCATAATAAATGGGGCATCTACAGATAAGGTAATCCTCTAGCTCTATTTCATGTATATGGAAAAGCTAGTTGATGTTCTTAAGAAGCAGAATATCATGATGATTAGTTTCAACTTGACACTAATGTAAACCCACTTCGAACCAACCAAGGGGGATCTAAAGGGAAGCATCTAGTGCTATTGTGTGTATGTGGGTACAAATCCATCTTAGAGTCGAGGCCATGAAAAGATGAACTCCAAGTACATTGGATTTATTGTCTATAAATAACCTCTTTGACAAACTAACACAAACATATAATGATTTCATCTACATTGGAGGTGTATGTCACTTGAATTGTGTTAAAACTTTAATCGCTCCCCCACAAAAATGTGTTATGCTCCCTTGTCATGATGCATCAACCCTAATGGAGAACAAACTTGTGAAGTAAAAGGAATTTAAACATTATGTAGCTTTAATAGTGCCCCACATTCAACCTTTAGCTCACCACTAATGGAAAATGTGAAGTTATTTCAAGCATTGATGTGGATAAAATCATTTTATTTTCTCTTATGTATAGTATTCTACTTTGACACAATTGTGTTTTTTTAACAAACAAAATATTGGTATTGAAGGTTAAATCCTTTTGCATTAGAATTATATGTATAAATTCTCCAAATTCTCTACAAATCTCGTTCTAAGACCATGTAGAAAATTTGACTGTAGATTAACCCGATAATACAATATAACCAAAGCAAAATACTATAATATACTTCTATTATCAATTTGCGGAGGCTTAAAGATCAAGTTGAATCATATTTGAACACATATAACCAGAAGAAGAAGAATGAATGCACAATAAACATGAAATACTTTGGGGAAAGCCTTAGTTAAAAAACCCCATTATCTGTATTATCATACAAGGTGGAAATACATCAGAATTATACAAAGCCTTAGCTCTCACAGCTAGCCAGCTCTCAGTACAATCCCCCTGGATGCTCACAGGCTATCAAAGCTTCTCACAAGCCTTCCTCTCTGCCCTCCAAGCTCCTATTTCCTTGCACAGTTCCTCTAGGATGATCTCCTTCACCTAGTGGAACACTGCTCTCACACACTGCTCTAACACACTGTCAGCACTGCGCAATCCTCAAGGAACCTTACATTAACTGCATGCATGAGTTTCCTTTATAGGAAAACACATGTAACTGATAGTATATTTTCCTTGACATTTAGCTCAACTGGGTCTTTCTCAGAATAGACATGCATGAGTTTTTGATGAGGGAATCTTCAGTTATCTGGAGTACACTGGTTGAGTGCATGCATGCATCAACTGACTGATAACTCATAATTAGTTCCTCAAATAGTTTGGAACTAATTAATTGGACTGAAACTCAGTAAACTGATGTTAACTAATTACAACTAAAAATATAAACTCAATCTTATCACCTTAATTAATGGATAATCTCCTTAATTTAAGGATCACTGTTGCATGACTTCAGAAAGACTTCTAACTTGAATTTCTCCAACTATTAATCCATAATGAATTAATAATTATTTCCAGCAGTTGGTGAGACTAAATTCGATTTTAATTCACAATTTTAATTCAAGGACAAATTAAAATTGGAATATTCTGGATTCTATTTTTATCATTTCTTGTTGTTATTTTCAGCACTTCCTCTCAACAAGAAAGGAATTCAACACGATCTCGATTGTGAACCTTTGGAATGTTATGCATGCAACACTTCTCTCTAGTGTTGTTGCTCCAGCAACTCTAGAAACAAAGAAAACATCCAACCTGAATCAATATGATGCATCTGTCATCAAAGTCTCTGACTGTTATCGCCTCTATCAACTGAAAAAATTGCGCTTCGGCCGACTATGCCTTTCTGCACTGTTGTCAATCCTTCTTTGTGCTCTTCAATATTTGACTTCTCTAGCCTCTATCACTTTGATCTTTGACTGCATCAATCCCACTGATTCCTCCCTCTACTATGTACTTTGGGCTCCCGTAGAAAGGTACTATCCATGAGATAAAACCTCTCAATGGACCCTGCCCAATTTCAGCCTTCTTGGGACTATCACTTCACATTGCCCCACCTCACACCTGGAGGTATGGCTGCATGTGATCCCTCTACCCACTTCTTCAATTGTGGCTCCTCCACAATTGTCTAAGACTTCTTCTGGGGCTACATGTTGAGAGGTAATTTACTCTCCCTCTCAACCACCAAGTCTCTAACATTTGCCTTGCTCCTCAAGGCTTTGCATGCATCTTGAACCTTAATATAATACATGTTCTTAACTCGTGAACCGATCTGTTTCACCTGTCTCGTGGTGATGTGTCTAAGGAACACCTTTCCTTTATTGAAGACAACATCGTAGCCTTTGTCCTCCAACATCGCGATCGATACCAAGTTCTTCTTCAGTCCAGGTACATACTTCACATCTGTCAAGGTGATAGGAGGTCCAAACTCCCTCTGAAAAGCAACCGTGCCCACTCCTAAAACACTCTACTTTCTGTCATCACCCATCTCTATGCGCATATTGAGGTCTTTCTCCTCCAAAGCACTGAATAAACTTTTATCGCCGGTCATGTGGAATGAGGCTCCATTATCAAGATACCAAACACAACCCATCATCAATGACACCATGCATGCGATGAGGGTGAAGTCCATTTCGAACTGAGAGGCTAAAGCCTCACCTTCCAATCCTTCCGAGGATCCCTTCTTGGATTTCTTCAATGGGCAATTAGTCGCATATTGTCCCATCTCAATTGAAGTATGATATGAATTCGATTTGCACTTGCAACCCCGAACTTCAAACTTCGAATTCTCTTCTCCGTATACTGTTCACAGCGCTGATAAACTTGGCTCTGATACCATGTAGAAATTTCTCTATAGATCAATCAGCTTCGATACCATGTAGAAATTTTGCAAATTCTCTACAAATCTCGTTCTAAGACCATGTAGAAAATATGACTGTAGATTAACCCGATAATGCAATATAACCAAAGCAAAATACTATAATCTACTTCTACTATCAATTTGTGGAAGCTTAAAGATCGAGTTGAATCAAAGCTGAACACATATAACTAGAAGAAGAAGAATCAATGCACAATACACATGAAAATACTTTGGGGAAAGCCTCAGCTAAAAAACCCCATTATCTATACTATCATACAAGTTGGAAATACATCAGAATTATACAAAGCCTTAGCTCTCACAGCTAGCCAGCTCTCAGTACAATCCTCCTGGATGCTCATAGGAAATCAAAGCTTCTCATAAGCCTTCTCTCTGCCCTCCAAGATCTTATTTCCTTGTGCAGTTCCTCTAGGATGATCTACTTCACCCAGTGGAACACTGCTCTCACACACTGCAAGAACTACGCAATTCTTAAGGAACCTTACCTTGACTGCATGCATGAGTTTCCTTTATAGGCAACACATGAAACTAATAGTACATTGTCCTTGACATTTAGCTCAACTAGGTTTTTCTCAAAATAGACATGCATGAGTTTCTGATGAGGGAATCTTTAGTTATCTAGAGTACACTGGTTGAGTGCATGCATGCATCAACTGACTGATAACTCACAATTAGTTCCTCAAATAGTTTGGAACTAATTTAACTGGACTTAACTCAGTAAACTGAGTTAACTAATTACAACTCAAATATAAATCAATCTTATCTCCTTAATTAAGGGATAATCTCCTTAATTTAAGGGATAACTGTTGCTTGACTTCAAAAAGACTTCTAACTTGAATTTATCCAACTAATTAATCCATAATGAATTAATTAATTATTTCCAAGTAGCTGGTGAGACAAAATTAGATTTTAATTCACAATTTTAATTCAAGGACAAATTAAAATTGGAATATTCTAGATTCTATTTTTATCATTTCTTGTTGCTATTTTCAACACTATAGAGGCCTTGTCATTAGGAGTGATCTATTCATTTCCAACTCTCTGTGTGGGAGAGTACTAGAAGCTCCATATCAACATGAAGTGTAGATATTGTGAGCAATTATGATTGAGGTTTTGCAAATTACCCAATTGTTCTACATTTAGTATACATTGTAATAAGGGTATTACCTACAAACACATGCCCTCAAGATCAATACCTAGTTATCTAAAAATCAAATGGTGCCAATATTCTTAGTTAGAGGTGAAGGATTCTCCTAGGTTGTTAGTTTGTTGGTTTGAGTTGTTGTTTTTAGCATTGGATGTTAAGTGGTTATGGGCTTCAGGAGTTAATGGTTAAGGAACAAGGTCTTGGGGGGCATGGGATTTAGGGGTTAAGGGCTTAAGGGTTAAGGGATTTAGGTGTTCGGGGTTAAGGTTTAATGGTCATGGGTTAAGAGGATAAGGGGTAAAGGCTTAGGTGGTTCATGGATTCCAGGTTAGGAGTTAGTGGCTTAAGGTTTAATGGGTAAAGGGGTTGATGAGCTATGTGTTATGAGTGTAGGGGTTAAAGGATTATGGCTTGAGGGTTAAGAGGATAGGGAATTTAGTATAAATTTCTTATTTACTTTGTCATAGAGATGATATGCTTTGGAGGTATTTGAGTACCCTGAGAAGATACACTTTTGAATCCTCGCACCAAGTTTGTTTCTCCTTTCCTTAGGAATGAAGGTATAGCAGGTGGAACCAAAGATCCTAAGATGTCTCACTAAAGGAATGTGGCCATACCACATTTCATAAGGATTCTTGCTTTTGAGAGCATGAGATGGGAATTTGTTTTTAATATACACTAGACATAGAACCACATCAACTTAGAACATCAACTTTACATTTTTTTAAAACAACGTTGAACAAACCATATTTAAAATTGTCATGAGTCTTCCTTCATCTACACCATTCTATTGAGCATTATAAGGCATAGTGGTTTGATGTTGAATCCCATGCTAGTGGAGATAGTTTTCAAATTCATTTGAAGTATATTCTTTTCCATTATCAATACAAATAGAGCCAATATGATATTATGTGTCATTTTCAATCCATGCATGAAAGTTTTTTAAAGTTTCAAAAGATTCAAATTTATTCTTCAACAGATATACCCAACACATTCTAGTGTATTCATCAATAAAATTCATCATATATTTATTTCCATTTGTAGAAGAAGGAGGCTTAGGGCCACACAAGTCAGAATGAATCAGTTCAATCTTTTTATGTGCTCTAGAAACATAATCATGAAATGGTTGTTTGTTATGTTTTTGTAAGATATAAACATCACATTGCTTCAGTTTCCTAGGAATGGTTGGCAAACTAGTAACAATACCTTTTCTCTTCAATAAATGAAGATTTTCATAGTCCAGATGTCCAAATCTTTCATGCCATAAAATACTAGATGGAAATGTACTTTCATTATACTAAGAGTTATATGCATAGTTCTTTGCACAAGCAGACATTCCTTGCAACTTCAAGAGTCTTCCTTCTTCTATTCCTGTCATGACAAGTGAGTTTTCTGATGGTTTTCTCACTTCAACTTTTCCATCAACACATGTGAATGGAATGTCATTATTGGCAGATATGAACCAAGGAAAACAAGTTTCTTTGCAACTATGGGAGGTAGAGAACATCATGCAGAAGAAATTTAGGGAGTCTAGGTAGTTTGAGCCTGATGGTACCAATTCCAGATGGCTTGAGTTTTGACTTCTTCACAAAGTAGACTGCTCCATCTACATTGTTACTGAAATCTTAAAAGAAACATTTGTGAAAGGTCATGTGGAAGGTTGCACCTGTCTCAAGAAACCATGCATATTTCCACGAAGCAAATGAATTATTAAATATGTCTTCAGTTACTCCAATATTGCAATGTTCCACAATATAATGAGTAGATTCAGGTGATTTACCTTTCCTTGGATCTAGTGTTTTACCTTTCTCTTCATCTCCTTATTGCTTGGTTCTATCCTAAGAGAGCTTGCATGTGGATGCATCATGCCTATTTCTATTGCAGCATATACAATGAATATCAGGTATTCCTCCTTGATAAAGTTTGTCCCCCTTGCCTCTATTATTCTTCTTTCCATGTACTCTTTTTCCACCTCTTCCTATAGAAGAATATTGTGTCTGATTCTTCTCTTTATGTGCAAGGCATGCAACTTCTTCAGAAGACTAAACACTTATCTTCCTCTTCCAAAAATCTTTCTCTCTTTCTACAAACTTCTCCACAAAAGTGTCAAAAGTAATCTCTTTAAGTTGGCCACTAACTTGTAATGATTTAAGATAGTGATAATATGTGGGATATATTGCCTCCAAAATATTTATGGGAGGAACATCCATTTTAACTCTAGTGGCTTCTACATCATTCATACTAGCTTTGATTTCAGAGGTTAGGGCAATGGCTGATGAGATCATCATCTTTCAACTATAGATTGAAAAGTTTGATCATTAATTGGACTACCTCAAGCTCAAAGTGTGAGTCATATAAAACTTTCAACATATTAAAAGCATTGGACGTAATTGGTGCAATGTGATGACTCACCTCTTCTTTTATTGATGCAACAATCAAGGCATAGGCATTGTTGTTCTTGTTCTCCCATATGGCGAGCTCTTTGTCTCATGTGGGTTTTGTAGGCAGATTTTCATCTTCTCCTTCACATACTCCTTTCCATAATTCATTGAAAATGAGGGTATGATTTATCTTTTTGGACCATTCATGGTAATTCTCTTTGCCAGTGAAAACTACTCCAACAATGGAGATGAGTGAAAGCATCTCTAAAAAATTCTAAGTTGGGCCTTGAATAGTCAAAATACTTGCAACAATAGTCTTTGATAAAAAAAAATTCTAATATATATCTACAAACAATAGAGACTCATCATACAACTTGGTTCCATTTCTCTTTAATAAAAATTAGCCAAAAAAATGATGCAGCCTCTCAATCTCAAATAACCAATTTGATGTAAACCAACTCTCATATAAATTAAATCAACTCAATACACCAATGAGTATTCAACGCAGATATAAATGGACCAACACCAAAAAAAAAATTTCTAAGTATGATTAGTCTATTAACAAAGGAGGTAAAATTACAGCGAGACCGAAGTCTAAAACATTGCCCTACAGAGAGGCAAAGGTGTCAAGATATGCATGGAATGTGACTGCTCCAATGCAGGGAGCTCAGTCTTGCACCTTTTTCTGAGTTTACAAAAACCAAAAAGAACTGAAATTCCATTCACCATCTGAACAAAAACATGCCCAATAGTATGGGCCGCCTGTCAAACTGTCATGACATGAAAAAACAAGCTAAACATCAGGAGATTCTTCAGCAATCTGGCACCACCCTGTATCATAAATGTTTCCTTCAGGAACCGTTGCTTTGTTGGATGGACTAGGGTCATCCGTCGCCATGTCCACGTTCGGAACGTTGCTTGCTGGTGCCTCAGGAACCTGCAGAGGCTCTCTGCCAATCTCCAACTGGATATTCGATGTCCGAGCAGAAACAGGTTCCGGACCTTCCTGAGGAGCACTCGATTCGCCCTCTTGGGCTTCTTCCTGGAAAACCACTGAAATATGTGCTGTGATTCTTGGTCGATTCAGCCTACTGCAGAAGGTAAAGATCGATGATCCATAAGTGGGACACCCTCTTTCGCTTCGCGTGCTCGGGTAATGCCCAACTGAGGAGTCACTAGAAGGGGAGGTCGACGCAGTGGATGGGCTGGAAGGCACCCTCCTGAGCTGTCCCTGACGAGACCTCATATGATGGGAACGTCGAGGCATCGGGATGTCCAAAGCAGTGGCGAGAGAGCAAGGCGGAGTGGCGATGAAGACTGAGCCAGCGAAGCGCGTGACCACTAGGACTAGGCTGGCTGATAACTGGAACACTACAATTCGCAAGCCTAGTGCCCAAGAAATCAACCGAATTGAGGACAGAGGCAACTCTGTCGTGCGTTCGGAGCTTGAAGACAGAGTCGCCTCTTGGTTTAAGCCACCATTATCATTAAAGAGGATGAGACTCGCATAAATTATGCCAAACTCAGAGCTCCAATCATTTTTTGGAGAATTTTGCGACTGAGTCACCAGGATTTGCATCCCCGCCGGCTTGCAATTGAGCTTTAAAACCTTAATCTCTTGCAGGTCTCGAGAATCATCCAAATTAATTGCCGCAGTGAATGTTGCCAAAGTTTGAAGCGAGCCAGCGCATCCGAGCACATGGACCATGGTGTCAGACAGGGATGGTGGAACAAAGCCGATGAACATCGCACAAGTGAACACTACATTAACCATATTCCCGGACCCTTCATTTATTTGCCTGTTGATTGTGTTGTACTGTGTGGGCATGTATTGTGCCTCCTGGCACCGCCTCTGTCCCATCCAGAATGTTAGCTGTCTAAGCATCCGCATCCGGGGAGGACCAACACCAAAATTACAATTACCATAAAAAACCATATATATCCTCAAAATAGCTATGATCATTGGGGTTTTTTTATGTCTCTTGCAAGCATCTAAAGATGAAGATTCAATACTTTGATGAGGTCTATCCTTCTTCATTACTTCTCATGATATTATAATATAAAACAATGTATTCTTCCATTCAAAAATATGAAAATATATACAAATTGCATATGTTTTCAACGTTATATTAGTTTATGAAACTATGGAATGACCATCACTGCATAAATGAATGGACCAATTCTTAATTATAATTTAACAAAATGAAACATATATTATTGGTGATACCTGCACAACAATTCATGGTAAAGGAAGTTGTGATATTGAGGGACTCTTCAAATCATCACTAGAGATCGCCTTATGTGATTTGCATCATTGACATTACACTTAACAAACTTCACACCACCAATGCTAATGCCAACACTCAATACCAATGCCAACATTAATCGATAATTGCAGTTAAATGTAGGGATGTGTAAACACAAGTAAACGTAGGTTTATTTACAGTACCACCACGACATTTCAAGATGGAACTAAATGATGAAATGTTGTTTGCAACCTTGTTACAACATCCACAATGTGTATCAACTGAAGGAGGGCCTCGACCAATGTGCATAGTGTGTAAAATGACTGCAGAAACGTTATACTCAAGCAAAAGAAGGAGAATTCGTTAAGGTCAATGTGGATGAATTTCAATTTTCCACAATGCAAATAGTTCTACCAAGGCAAGGAACGGAAGAAGGACATGTTAGACTAATGGAAAAGGAGTTGCAGAGGAAAAATGACACTAAATTTGGGACCCGCAGACCTGCGCTCTAATACCATGTCAAGCCAGTATATAGTAACTCTAGAATATTTAAATTTTCTATTAAGAAGACATTAATATATACACATAAGAGAGAGACCCTTGGTATTCACATTCCAAGGTCTCTTCATTTTCTTATTTTTTATTTACATATTTACACCATATTTGGCCAATCCCGGAGGATTAGGTGTTAACAATATATTAAGAACTAAAATCAAAACATAAAAATACATCATAGTATAAATTGAACCCCTAATCTGTGTGCACATTTGTTTCATGAAAACCACGACCCAAGGTAAAAGGGTGATGTGCCATCTTAATCATGTTTAGAATGTGGAAGGGTGCTATAATGCCATGTGTTATATCATATGATATATGTCCAACAACTATATTAAATCAAAAGGAGTCATATAGTATGAGTAAGTTATCAAACCATATATGCATAACATAAATAAACTAAGCTGTTTTGGTTAAACATCAAAAAGTCAAATGGAGAATCACCTTTTTTTGAACAAGAGGAGATGTATAGCATGTAGCATGAAGCAAAAGGAAAACTTGTTAGAAGTACATGTTGAGGACCATGAAATGTGTAGGGGATTAGGAAAAAAAAAAGAAATAAGCCATGTATTGCCCAACCAGAGAGTGATTATTGTCCACTGTATTACAAAAGATTTTTTTGTACGTAAATTGAGGTACATGAAAATTGTATGTAATACGTATGTAGAAGATGGTGTTGAAACTAGTAAGTTCATGAATCCATAAGGTTGTAAGGTCATTGGCATCATCATAATCATTGTCATCGTCTTCATTATCATCATCAACATCACCATCATTGTTATCACTATCGCCATCATTAACATTATTATCATAATCACCATTTATGTCATCATCATCATGATTATTGACATTGTCAATAATTGTTCATAATTATCGGTGTCGTAAGAAATATCATAAACCCAAAAAATGTGATGAGTGTTAGAAAATGGTTGTTTACGACACATGTGATATATGCATGAGAAATAACAACTCTATAGATGATGATGATGATCATCACCACCATTATCATCAACATTATCATTGTTATCATCCCCATCATCATCATCATTAATGTAATTTCTATCATCATTGTTGTCATCATTGTTACGGACATCATCATCATTGGCATTGTCATCATCATTAATGCCATTATTGTTATTGATGATGACCTAGATGACAATGATAATAATGATGATCATATGATGGTGACTTTGATGATAATGATTATGATTATGACAATGACAACATTTAAAAATTGGGAAGATTTTCCATGGTCATTAACTTGTCATCATCATAATAATTGTCATCATCATCATCATCATCATCATTGTCATTGTCATTGTAACCACCATTGTCTTTATCATCATTGTCATTATCATCATAATCACCATTCATGTCATCATCACCATCTTCATTATCATCTTCATCATGATTATTGGCATTGTCGTCAATTGTTCATAAATGTCAATGTCATAAGAAAGATCATCAATGCAAAAAATTTGATGAGTGTTGGAAAATGGATGCAAAAGAAGACGCAAAAATGGGTGCAACAATGGACGTAAATTGGCTATAAAAGTGGATGCAAAAATAGATGCAATAGTCAATACAAATTGCAATAGTCAATAGTGGATGCAAACACGGATGCAAAAGTGGAAGAAAACATGGGTGCAATAATAGGTGCAAATTGTGGTGAAACAAAAGTGGATGCAACAATGAACACAAACTTGGACGCAAAAAGGAGGTAAACTTGGATGCAAAATAAGAAGCAAAAAATGACGTAAACATGGATGAAAACATGGGTGCAAAAATGGACACAAAATTAGATGCAAAAGTGGATGCAATAGAAGTAGGTGCAAAAGTAGGTGTAAAATTAGACGCAAAACCTGATGTAAAAGTGGATGTAAAAACATACACAATATTTGATGTAAACTTCGACACAAAAGGGGATGCAAATGTGAACGTAAAAGTAGAACCAAATGTGGGTGCAACTGTAGGCACAAAACATGGCACAAGTCGTGGCGCAACAAAAGTGGATACAAAAGTAGATGCAATAGTTGACAAAAAAACATGCAAACTTGGATGTAAAACAAGATGCAAAAAAAGACCACAATTGGTGCAAAGGATGGCGCAAAAACTTGGTGCAAAACCTGGCACAAAATTGGTGCAAAGGATGGCGCAAAACTTGGTGCAAAACCTGGTGCAACACTTCGTGCTAAACCTAGTGCAAAAATCAGTACAAATTTTGCATCATGTTTTGCACCATATTTGATAAATGGACGCAAATAGCACCAAAAATAGGCTCTAAATGCAAAAAAGGAAGCAAAAAGGGATGCTAATCATAGGGTTTTGTTGTAGTGGCCCTCCTTTCCTTATCTGCTTGCTGACTCCTCCTTTCCTTTTTTTGCGATCAAATCTTGAGTGAGTTTTTATTTTCTTTCAAGTTTCTTGAACTTTGTTTATGGTTGGGGGAGAACTAAATTACTATTTTTATGTGATGGTTGGGATAATGTATATCATCCTTGTATTTTGGCCAACATAAGAATGGACAGGGATTCCAGCTCCACCGTTAACAAAAACATCATTCCTACCACCACATAAACTGTTAGCGAACAAATCATTGGCATTATGAATACATGTCAGGAGGACTTACCAAAGGACAGTAAAACAAGATTGCCTACCTCATATTATATCACAACGTATTGTAATTTAGTTATAATTCAAGTCAATTCTATAGTGACCCCTTGTTCTGCTATTCTATACAATGTTCAATGTGTCGTTATGTGCTATTCCATACAATTTTCAATGTGCACATTGTTGAAGGACATTGAAAGACTTATACTATTTAACTCGCTGCACTGGATCTGTATTTTCAACTTGTCCTGATGATGAACCACATTGGTTGGTTCGAAACGCGTTGGCAATAATCTTTCTCATGTGATGTACGCTGAAGCTCTTCTTATAACTATGACAAATCACAGAAGTCTCAATTCTACAAAAGAACATATACTTTTTGTATTTTGATATCTTTATATATAGGTGGGTGTAAATCATTAACTAAATTGTCTTATTAAACGAATTGTTCCATTTTGAGAAATATAGAGGTAATTAAAAAATGTAATAGTTAGCTAAAGTATTATTTTACATTACTTAGATTACATAATTTTTAATCTATTGGTTCTTGAAATATCCCTTTTCACTTGGAAAGATTTTAATGATATTTTTTTCAAAGTCAACTATTTAGTTAAATTATTATTTTATATTGTTTAAATGAAAATTTTAATATCAATTTTTTCAAATACTTTATTCATTTTGAAAGGTCATAAGGTAGTCAATGCAAATGTAATTTTTTATACCTTTTGATAATACATTGGAATATAGTTATGTAAGTGATGGTCAAATTGTTATTAGTCAATTTTGCCTAAGATCAAATAAAAACTAATTGAAATATTTTCAAATCATTGTGCATAAAAAAATACATTATAAAATTAAAAAAATCACAATTTTGTTAAAAATTATAGCACTTAAAATTAATAATGTAATTGTGTCTTTATTACAGAAAGCATTACAACATCAACATTTTCTTAATTTATTAGTTCGGTTATTGTGCTTGATAAAAATCTCTTCTTGAACATTTGTTTCACTTGTGTAGAACATATACTTTTTGTTCATGTTTAGCATATTTATATATAGCTTGAGTGGGCCTAATGGTTAAGGTCATGTGTTTCCTCTTAAGAGGTCATAGATTCAAATCCAGAGGGGGTTAGATTATATATGTCTTTGTAGGCTTAATAATCAAATCATTGTTTTTCTAGACTTAATAGCCAAATCACTGTGCTAGATTATGTATGCCTTTTAATAGTCAAATCATTGTGGTAGAGTATGTATGCATTTGTAGACTTAACAGTCAAATCATATATTTTTTTCGTTTGGAATCAGTGTGGTAGATTATGTATGCCTTTATAGACTTAACCGTCAAATCATATATATATATATATATATATATATATATATATATAATATAGATAATATATAATATATATATATATATATATATATATATATATATATATTTATTTTATTTTATTTTTCGTTTGGAATATAATTTTATTATTTAGTTCCATCGTCAAAAAACACTTTTATTTAAACATGTATGTATGCTTTCATTGTTTTACTCTAAGTAATATTGTAAAATAAATAAAAATACTATACAATAAATTTGGGTTCCAATATAACAATTAATTATAATTTTGAAAGTTTAATAATTTAATTTCAAAAAAAAATACATAATAATTTCCAATATAACAATTAATTCATAACTTTTCAAAATTCAATAATTTAATTTAAAAAAAATAACATTAAATATTTGTAAAAAATTTAAAAATATGAAAGACAAAATAAAAGAATCTTCTTATACGAAATTTGAAAATGAGTGGCCTCCTTGAAGACCAAAAATGTTTGATGTGATGGAGCATTGAAAAGGGTTGGTGCATGTGATTTGAAATGTTGCTTTTGTTGGTACACTGTACATCTATTTTCATCACGTTGTGAAACACGCAGCAACACTCCCTCCACAAACGTTAAAATGCAGCACCACATACATTATGCCTTTCATTGTTTGTTTATTTATTAAAGTCCTGTTCCCAAGTCACACACATGAAAGCTGCTTGAATTGCACATTGTATCTTATTTTATGTTGCCATATTCATGCAAAGGAATATTCATAAAATATCCTTT
>APFE031104819.1:0-28970 GCA_000404065.3 Pinus taeda
ATATTATTATTCTTAGGTCGGCTGGGTTATATTATGACTCCTTAGACTCCTATATATAGAAAGGAGGTTTTGTCATTTTAATCATCGAAGAATTGTTCATTTGTGTAATGTAAAGGAGGTTGCACCCTCAAAGAGGCTGAATTCTAAGGCATTGATCTCTCTTTTCTATCTTTTTGTGAGCTGGTTTCATAACGATTTCTACCGCCATTCGCTTGCCCTTCTTGTCTCAAAATCACATAGGCCTAAACTCCAGATGTAGCTTTCGAGAATGATAATCATCGTGTCCCTCTTTCTCATAATGGGCCCAAGAAAGTTTCTCATCGCCCTTCTTCACATAAGTTGTTCTCTCTCGCTGCTCTTTTCATTTGTCCTAATTATCTTTCGATAGAATATATTCCATACAGAATCGACCACCTTGTTTACCTTCTTCAATATAGGTCGCTTGTACATAAACCTCGTCTAGGTTAGATGGCTTCAATAGAAAAATAATATTGTGGATATACCCAAGAAAATTACCAATATACCTCAAAATATTGTCTTATGTATTAAGTGGAATATTTAAAGCCAATGCCTTTTTCCTAAACTCCATTGTTTAGTTTTGCACATTTTGGCCTTTACGATACTGCATATATTTCCATTTTATTTTTTCCTTCTAGTCATGTGCCAAAGGATTAAATTATTTTTGAATGTTGATGTAAATTCAAGTCATGAGGAAAAAGTGTTACCTTGCCGAATTCTAGTCTCCAACCATATTAATGCAATACATTCCAATCAAAGTGAGGCCAACTTAATTTTTACCTTGTCATCAATGATCTACTGTACATAATAATATAATTTCATTTGGTGAATCCAATCATCAATCTTTTCAACATTAACCTCACCATCGTAAACTGACACGTCGAATTTAATATCGAAATTCAAAAATGGCTTCTTTGAAGTGGATTTTCCATGAGGAGATGGAGGAGGAGAATGGGATGCGAAGAAGGATTAGAAGGAGGAGTATTTTCAAATCGGCATCATTTCATTCATATTTAACTTCCTTTTTCTATGGACTTCTCTCTTTAAACTCCTTCCATTCTTGATACATTTCATCAACTATGGCTTTCATCACCATGAGAGCTTTACAAAACTCTTTCTCAGAACCAAAAGGATTTTTCTCTTCCTCGTGTGATGATATTTCTCTTCTTTGATTAAAGCTTCTTGATTCAATTTCCAGATTGTTTTCAACAAGTATTCCTTCGTCGTGCTTTAATTATCTCCTGCTTATCATGAACACTCACAAATCACCATAAAATATTTTCCGATACCACTTGATGTAGGACCTTTTAAAGTTACCTGACTTGTAAAAATGTTCAAGTGTGAATATGATAAAAATTAAATAAAAAATTAACTTAAATCAAGCATGAAATATTTAAATGAATTTGCAATTACAATGTCAAGAATAGAAACACAACAACCATTTGATAACATCATTTGTTTGGTGTGTACTACATCTCCTCGTCATGCCTCCAAGAGAGTGGCACCTCAAAACATTATAACAACAATATCGCTCAATTTCAAATCTTTTGTGTTTATATTATGTTGCGGGTTCACAGCCCCAAGGTTGAGCTCGTAGAAATTATGCCCCTTTGTTATAAAAAAATGGTAGATATTTAAATTATTGATGTAACCATATAATGTATATGTGTTTAAGCCCAACGGTGTATTATAATAATAATGTTCTATTCGAATGTTACATCGAACTATATCCCATAATAATAATATTCCATGCATGTGCATATTGTTACATTGCCATCCAATTACATACGAAATGTTATACATATTCATTTGAACCATTTGCAATAATAAACAATGTAACACATCTATTTTTTTTGTGTGCATATTTGTTTTAATGACTACCCATATGGTTGTTAATACATATATATTAACACCAATCTAATTCATATATTATATCAAGCATTCAATATTATTATATAACAAACCATTCTATACCATGAATATAAAACCAATAGGTTTCACCACCCACATCATCATACAATCTTGTGGCTATGTAGTGGTGTATACAACAGAGTTGTCAACCTTCATTGGTGAATATTTATCAGGCTTTAGTTTGGAAGAGCTGCCAAGTTTGGCGAGTTCCACCCACCCCTTTTTCATCATACATGACATTCAAAACATATACATATGCTTTATCATCTGCATATCACACCTTCTAGTCATGGCTCGACGGTTAATTCATTGCATTGTTGTTCCATAAGTTGTGGGTTAAAACCCCATCAATGTCAACTGTTTGACCGAATTAAAGCTTTTTGTGTTTTGAAGTGCCATGTGGAAGCACCCCATTGGAGCACCTAATATGCCAACTAGGTTTCCATGTGTTGCCACTTTTACTTTCCTCATCAATTGTTGACTCTACTAATGTGTCATCTCCACACTATGTCAGGTGTCAGTTTTAGAATGTGCCACATCACCCTTTAACTTTAAATTTTTTCTCATTGGTCAAAATATTCAAACTTCCTATCTTTCGCATGCAAACACCATTCAACACAATTCAAGTTGTATTGGAATTACCTTGTCAAGCTCTTCAACAAGGCAATATTTCCATTAGCTTTTCAGAACTTCAAATTTTATGCCTTTTAATTAGGACCCTCTTAGATCACCTAGAAAATCTTAACCTAACCTACCCTAGCCTATCCTACTTTGGTATGTCCCTCTATGACCTAGCCTATGTTAACTTAACCTACTCTATCATGTCTTATCATACCCTACTCTAGTTTTTTCTACTCTAGACTACACCTGCTTACCATATCCTAGCCTATTCTAGCTTAATCTACCCTAGCTTAACCTACTCTAGACTAGCCTACCATAGAATACTCTAGCCTTCCTTGGCCTAACTTTGCCTATTATAACCTACTATAACCTACTGTCATTTATCATAGTCTAACCTACTCTATGTTAGCCTATTCCAACTTACCATAGCCTATCCTAGATTAGGCTATCCTATCTTACTCTAATCCTTTGTTATCCTAGCCTAGACAAGCATAATATAGTTTATCCTAGCCTTCCCCACTCTAAACTACTCTAGCCTACCCCACTCTAAACTACTCTAGCCTATCTACTCTAGACTAACTTATCTAATCCAACCTAACTTAGCATACATTCCCTACTCTTTCTAACTCTACTATATCTCTTGGCCTACTCTAACTAAGCCTACTCTAGCCTAGCCTAGCCTACTTTAGCCTACTCTAGCCCAACCTACCCTAGCTTAGAATAGCCTAGTCTAGCCTATTATATCATGGCATGCTTTACTTAGCCTAATCTAGCCTAGCGTAGCCTAGCGTAGCCTAGCATAACCTACTCTATCCTAGCCTACTCTAGCCTAACCTACCCTAGCTTACTCTAACGTAGCCAAATACATCCTAACCTACCCTACTCTAGCCTAAACGACACTATCTTATTCTACTTTAGCTTATCATAGCCTAGCCTGCACTCTAACCTATGATGACATATCCTACTCTAACCTAGCTTATTCTGGACTACTCTATGCTAGACTAGCCTAACTTACTCTACCTTAAACTTGGCCTACTCCATCCTACCCTAGCACAACCTATCATGACCTACTCTACTTTAGCATTGATTAACCTAGCCTATCCTAGCCTATCCTAGCCAATTCTATCCTAGCCTAGCCTAACATAACTTGGCCTAACATAGCCTAGCCTGGCCTAGCCTAGAATAACCTACTTTATATTAGCCTAATCTAGCCTACCCAAGCCTACCCTAACCTACCTAGCCCACCCTAGCCTATCCTAATTTAGCCTTGCATACATTAGCCTAGCCTATCTTAGCCTACTCTAGCCTAGCTTACTCTAGTCGAGCCCAACCTAGCCTAACGTATTCTAGCATAGCCTAGGCTAGCCTACTCTAGCCTAGCCTAATCTTGCCTAGGTTATTGTTTCCTATTCTAGCCTAATCTACTCTAGCCTAGCCTAGCATAACCTAGCCCGCTCTAGTCTAGCCAAGCCTACTCTAGCCTAGGCCAGTGTGGCCTAACCTATTCTACCCTAGTCTAGCTTATAATAGTCTAACCTAGCCTAGCCTACTCTACCCTAGCCTAGCTTACCATAGCCTAGCGTAATTTGGCATAGCCTTGCCTAACCTAGCCTACTCTAACCCAACATACCCCACTTTATCCTAACCTAGCCTAGCTTACTCTCGCATAGCGTACTCTCGCCTAGCCTAGCCTAGTTTAACCTAACATATTCGAGTCTAGCCTAGCCTACTCTAGCCTACTAACGTAGCCTAGCCTACCCTACTCTAGCGTACCAACCTAGCCTAGCCTAGTTTAGTCTATCCTACCCTAGGCTACCCTAGGCTACCCTATCCTAGCCTAGCCTAGTCTACTCTAGCCTACCAACCTAGCCTAGCCTATCCTAGATTACACTAACCTACTCTAAGCTACCCTACTATAGGCTACCCTAGCCTAACCTAACCTAGCCTAGCCTATTCTAACCTACCAACCTAACCTAGACTAACCTAGACTAACCTAGCTTATATTAGCCTAATCTAGTCTACCCTACTCTAGGATGTAGGCTAGCCTAATCTAGCCTACCAACCTAACCTAGCCTAACCTAGCTTATACTAGCCTACTCTAGTTTGCCCTACTATAGGGTACCCTACCCTACCCTACCCTAACCTAGTCTACTTAACCCTAGCCTAGCCTACTCTAGGCTACTCTGACATAGCCTTCCTTAGCCTACTCTAGCCTAACCTAGCATACCCTACCATAGCTTAGCTAACTCTAGCCTACCCTAGGTTAGCCTACTCTAGCATAGCCAAGCCTAGTTTAGCCTGACCTCACCTAGCATAGCCTACCTAACATAGTCTAGCCTAGCCTAGCCAAGCCTACTCTAGCACAACCAAGCTTATCCTACTCTAGCATAACCTGCCCTAGCGTAGTCTAGCCTAGCCTAGCCAATCCTACTCTAGCATAGCCTAGCTTATCCTACTCTAGCATAACCTACCCTAACATATTGTAGCCTAGCCTAACGTAACCTACTCTACCCTAGCCTAGCAAACTTTAGCCTAGCCTAGACTAGCCTACTTTAGCTTAGCCTAACCTAACTTACTCTACCCTAGCCTACTCTAGCCTAACCTACTCTTGTCTAGCCTACTCTATGTTTACCTATCCTATTCTAGTGTACCATCCTAACCTAGCCTAGCCTACTAGCCTACTATAGCTTAGCCTACTCTAACCTAACCTACTCTTTCTTAGCCTACCCTAGCCTACTCTGGCCTACCCTAACCTACTCTAGCCTACCCTAGCCTAGCCTACCTTAGCCTAATATATCATATCCTAGCCTAGCCTAGCCTAGCCTACTCTAGCTTAGAATACTCTAGCCTACCCTAGCTTACCCTATCGTACTCTAGCCTACCCTAGCCTACCCTAGCCTACTCTGCTCTAGCATAGCCTAACCTACTCTTGCCTAACCTAGCCTACCCTACTCTTGCCTAGCCTAGGTTACTCTAGCCTACCCTAGCCTAACCTAGCTTTGCCTAATCTATCCTATCCTAGCCTAGCCTAGCCTAGCCTACTCTGGCCTAGCCTTGCCTACCCTACTCTAGCCCGACCCACTCTAGCCTAGCCTACTCTAGCCTACCTTAGCCTAATCTATCCTAGCCTAGCCTACTCTAGCCTACCCTACCCTACCCTACCCTACCATAGCTTAGCCAACTCTAGCTTACCCTAGCCTCCCCTAGGTTTGCCTACTCTAGCCTAGCCCAGCATAGCCTACCTAACATAGTCTAGCCTAGCCTAGCTAAGCCTACTCTAGCATAGCCTGATTTATCCTACCCCAGCTTATTGTAGCCTGACCTAACATAACCTACTCTACCCTAGCCTAGCGAACTTTAGCCTAGCCTAGATTAGCCTCTTTAACTTAGCGTAGCCTAACTTACTCTATCGTAGCCTACTCTAGCCTAAGCTACTCTTGTCTAGCCTACTCTAGGTTCACCTAACCTATTCTAGTGTACCAGCCTAACCTAGCATAGCCTGCTAGCCTAGCCTACTTTGGCCTAACCTACTCTAGTCTAGCGTACTTTAGCTTACCCTAGGTTAGCCTACCCTAGCCTACTATAGCTTAGCTTACTCTAACCTAACCTACTATTTCCTAGCCTACTCTAGCCTAGCTTAACCTAGTCTTGCCTAGCCTAGCCTAGCCTAGCCTACTCTAGCCTACCTAGCCTAGCCTACCTTAGCCTAATTTATCCTATCCTAGTCTAGCCTAGCCTAGCCTACTCTAGCCTACCCTATCGTACTCTAGCCTAGCCTAGCCTACTCTATTCTAGCCTTGCATAGCCTACTCTTTCCTAGCCTAACCTACTCTTGCCTAGCGTAGACTACTCTAACCTACCCTAACCTAGCCTAGCTTAGCCTAATATATCCTAGCCTAGCCTACTCTAGCCTAGCCTACCCTAGCCGGCCCACTCTAGCCAAGCCTACTCTAGCCTAACTTTGCCTAATCTATCCTAGCCTACCTACTCTAGCTTAGCCTACTCTAGCCTACGCTAACCTACCATATCATACTCTAGCCTAGCTCAGTCTAGCCTAGCCTACTCTACTCTAGCATAGCATAACCTACTCTTGCCTAACATAGCCTACTCTAGCCTAACCTACCTTAGCCTAATCTATCCTAGCCTAGCCTAGCCTACTATTTCCTAGCCTACTCTAGCCTAGCTTAACCTAGTCTTGCCTAGCCTAGCCTAGCCTAGCCTACTCTAGCCTACCTAGCCTAGCCTACCTTAGCCTAATCTATCCTATCCTAGTATAGCCTAGCCTAGCCTACTCTAGAATACCCTATCGTACCCTAGCCTAGCCTAGCCTACTCTTTCTAGCCTTGCATAGCCTACTCTTTCCTAGCCTAGCCTACTCTTACCTAGCGTAGACTACTCTAACCTACCCTAACCTAGCCTAGCTTAGCCTAATATATCCTAGCCTAGCCTACTCTAGCCTAGCCTACCCTAGCCGGCCCACTCTAGCCAAACCTACTCTATCCTACCTTTGCCTAATCTATCCTAGCCTAGCCTACTCTAGCCTACGCTAACCTACCATATCATACTCTAGCCTAGCTCAGTCTAGCCTAGCCTACTCTACTCTAGCATAGCATAACCTACTCTTGCCTAACGTAGCCTACTCTAGCCTAACCTACCTTAGCCTAATCTATCCTAGCCTAACCTAGCCTAACCTACTCTAGATTATCCTACTCTAACCTACACTAGCCTACCCTATCGTACCCTAGCCTAGCCTAGCCTACTCTAGCCTACCCTAGCTTACCCTACCCTAGTCTGGCCAACTCTAGCTTAGCCTACTCTAACCTACCCTCGCTTAGCCTAGCCTACTTCAGCCTAAGCTAGCCTAGCTTATTATAGCACAACCTAACCTTGCCTAGCCTAACCTACTCTAGCCTAGCCTACTCTAGCCTACTCTACTCTTTCATAGCCTAACCTAGCCTGTTATAGCCTCGCCCACTCTAGTGTGGCCTAGCGTATGCTACCCTAGTTTAATATATAACTAACCTAATACTAGACTACCATATTCTAATATAACATAACCTACCATACCCTGTCCTAGCCTAGACCTACCCTATCCAAACCTACTCTAAACTACCTTATTGTATGTTGGCTTAGCCTAGCTTAGCCTAGCCTAGCCTAAGTGTTGGTTTGACATTTAAATTTCACTCAATTAAAAGTGAATACTCATCACAGAGCTCCTTCTTACATTTCAATTTCCATCATTACCGAGCTGAAGAAGGAATTACAAAATTACTCATTACAGCGTTGGTTTGACATTTGGGTTTCACTCAATTAAAAGTGAATACTCATTACAGAGCTCCTTCAGACATTTCAATTTCCATCATTACATTGCTGAAAGAAAGAATTAACATTAAGAAAAATAAAAAATATAGGCTATTCTTGTTGTGGTTTGACTAGGAAGAAATTAACGCAAAGAAATCTGAAATGAAATCTGACATGAAGGGACTGGGGTACCTGTGTAATTATTCTTGTTGTGGTTTGACTAGGAAGAAATGAACGTAAAGAAATCTGAAATGAAGGGACTGGGGTATCTGTGTAATTGTAATTGTAATTGAATCCCTCAGAATTCATCATGCTTTACGAACTCTTCAATTGGAGGTTGTTTTCTATCGAACCTCTTGAATACCCTGCATCAGATTTGAGATAGACGACATGCATGCATTAAAATGGCGGAAATGAATTAAAAACGTGTTACAGACAGAGCACAAATGAATTAATGAGAGTATGTACCTGAAATTAAAATAAGCCATTATTTAGAGAGAGCCGTGACTGTTCAGTTTGCTGGAACGCCCTTCCTTTGACGTTGGGAAGCGAATAGATTCATACTCACGCGATTCAGATTCAGAGGCACAAAAAATTCGTGACTGTTGTATTGAGAGAGAGTCATGACTGTTGTATTGAGAGAGTCATGACTGTTCAGTTGCTGGACCGCCCTTCCTTTGACGTTGGGAAGCAAAAAGACTCACACTCACGCTACTCAGATTCAGAGGCACACGAAGATTCATGCACAGGCGCAGACATGCATCAGACAGGCACACAAAGATTCATGCACAGGCACAGACATGCATCCGACAGGCACAGAAAGATTCATGCACAGGCACAGACATGCATCAGACAGGCAAAGAAAGATTCATGCACAGGCACAGGGACACTCATGCATCAGATTCCCAGGCACAGAGTCACAGAGACACTCATGCATCAGGATCAGACTTGTAAAGCGGGACATCGGCAATTCCTACGTGGAGGATTTCAACCACGAATCCGAAAGAAAACATTCTAAACTAAGTTCTGGATTCCTTATCTATCCAAACATTTCAGTTTCTGTTCTTTGGACTCAGCTATTGGCGAGATCCATAAGTAAATATTGGTAATACAAATTCTCTTTCGCTACGTCTATGAATATTAGGAAGATTTAAATTGGTACATTACTACGAAAAATATACATATAAATAAGTTTCAATGGTAAATAACTCAAATACAAATAATATTTTTTCTACATCCATGAGAAATAACTTTAAACTTATTCTTACGATGAACACATATTATAAATATAAAATTTATCATAAAAATTTAATAGATACCGACCAGAACATAAAGATATTAAAGGCTATCCATTATTTTCAACAGAAAACAATAATTCAATGCATATAGTATCGATCCATTATCCTGATCAGAAGCAAGTTTAGAAATACCTGTAAGTCCAAAGCCGGTGAATGAAATTGCACATCTATGAGAGCCGTAATTCCTCCCACTGAGCAGCAATATCCATATCCATCCCAGACATCTCTCAGCGAGCATTGCTTCTTCTGTTCTCATAACAAAAAGAAACAAAAACGGGATAGAAAATATATTTTCGTAATACAAACCTGTTAGTAGCTTCAAGAAGAAGGTTGCAAGTTTTTTGAATTCTATTCAATTTTAAATTATTTTTTTAAACTAAGATTTGTACAGACAATTGATAATTCAGAATTTTCAAGACATGTTACTATTTGTTCTTAATGCAACCATAAAGGATCTATCAATCTTCAAGAAGAAGGCTATAAGTTCTTGAATTCTATTCAATATGGAACAACTCTATTTTAATTTTGCGACAGGTAGTTTTGACCTTTTCACAATTAGTGCGCTGAAGATTTGAAACACGTATCCCAAGAGAAAAATTCCAGATTAAGTTCCAAGTGTCGTGATAACATTCTGTCCAATTCTTTATCTGTTCTATGGACTAGAATTGAACAGTATCCAAAAGTAAATAACGTTAGTACAAATTTTTTTACTATATCTATGAGATTTAAGTGAATTTAAACTAGCTCTGTTCTCTGGACTAAGCTATTAGAGAGAATGCAGCAGTAAATAACGATAAAATAATTTTTTTGAACTATGAGAATTAAGCAAAACTCAAATCAAAATCTCAGAATTGATTGATATCTATGAGAAACTAGCTATGTTCCCTGGACTAAGTTATTGGAGATGATTCAAAAGTAAATAATGATAATCCAAAAACAACAACAACATAATATAAAGATATCAGAAGCCTATAATTATATTTCAAACCTAAAACAATATTTCAAAGTATATAGTCTCGATCCATCATCTTAATCAGGAAACTAAGTTCTAGGAATACTTGAAAGTCCAAAAGCGGTTAAAGCAGAAATTCCTCCCATTAAGCAGCAGCATCCATGTCCATAAGAACTTGCTTCCATATCCATATCCATTAGGCATTGCTTATTCTCTTCTCATAACAAAAATAAACAAAACGTAACACAGACAGACATAACAAAAAATATCATTTGGCCGGCCATCAACCAACGATTACAGAAAAGAAGAAAAGAATGGTGAAAGATCAGATCAACCAAACGATTACAGAAAAGAAGAAAAGAATGGTGAAAGATCAGATCAACCAAACGATTGCAGAAAAGAAGAGAGAAAAAAGAGACGTAAAGCGGAGCATGTCAAGAAAACCAAAGCAAGACCAGAGCAACCAACATTTACAGGGGCGGAGAAGAGATGTTTGAGGCACAGGGCAGTAGAACTAATAGCAAAAAGTATAGAAAAATTGGGGTGCTGTAGAGTACCGACTGATTATACTACTCTTCTTCTCGTGCCACTGATCGAACTCGCGACCTCTTATCGCCAGGAAACTGGCCAGTACAGTGGCCAGGCACAGGGTAAAGGAGGTAAAACTTTATGAACTTATCGGAGGGATGCTTTTTGAAACATGAGCAGCTCAAAAGCCACCTCGCGATCAAATCTACAGTTATATCAAATGCCACGTAGATGTGTGTCAGACAATATTCCACTCATGTCCTGTTCCCACTATGCAAATCAACGGCCATATCAAATGCCACGTAGATGTGTGTCAGATATGTGTCAGAGAATATTCCACCCACGTCCGTTCCCACTATGCAAATCAACAGCCATTTCAAATGCCACGTAGATAGATGTATGTCAGAGATGTGTCAAAAAATATTCCGCCCACGTCCCGTTCCCACTATGCAAATAAACGGCTATATCAAATGCCACGTAGACAACTGTCAGAGAATATTCCACCAGTTCTACATACACCGAAATGATAGGCCACGTGGCAGTATTCAATTGGTTGTAACATTGATACTCTAACGACGTGGTGGCGAACGTAATTGAAGAAGTCACATAATGGTGGGGTCTGTTTAAGGGAATATCATCGCAGCCATTTAAAAAACATTAAAATACTTCCAAGAACGCCTTAAAATTTGCAATGTGTATTTCAAAAACTTATAAGGTACTTGTACTGCACTGAAATGTTCAACAACACCAGAGCAAAATGTAAATATAGATATAAATAGTGTTCCTTTCCACGGATACAGTGGCCTCGATACCAACAACCGTTTCATTCCAACGGATAGTTTTAAAAAAGCAATTATATTTAGAAAACTGGTATGTTTTTATTTTTTATTTTTAATTTCGATTCAAATTTTTTCTAGATTCTTGATTTTGATTTTGATTTTAATTGTGCTTTTTTCGATAATAGGCTAGCTCATCTCCGGAAACAATCGTTTCACATAATGACAAATCCACTCTCTTTCCAATTTTGGATTTCGAAAGGAATGAAAGTTTTAAAATTAGTTTCCACCATGTTCCCAAAAAGGAAAGTTTTAAAATTGGTCCACTATCATCTTAAAAAAGAAAGTATATTTAGAAAGCTGACATGCTTTTCAGTAGTCTTTTATTTTTTTTTATTTAAGATATTTTTTGTTTTTTCAAATTTTTTTATTAACTAATTGTTTTTATTATTATTTACCAGCCTTGATTTATAATGAATTTGTGAATTTTCATATTTACAGTGAAATTTATTTTTTTACATTTTTTAAATTTAAAATAATTTTTTTATAATTTTAATAGAGATTCTATAAATATTTATAGTGCTCTTTTCAACGAATACATTAGCTTCTATCTCTTGAACAATCTTTCTTTCCAACTCATACATTATCCTCCCTCTCATTTCCCTTCCCTTTCAACTTTAAGTACAATTTTAAATTAAAATTGGCGGGCCTCACTGTGCAAAAAAACCCAAGTATATTTAAATGCTGACTTGTTTTTTTTTTTCAATTTTTCATTCAATATTTTTAGATTTTCATTTTCTTTTAATTCTTTCTTTTTATTCAAGGTATTTTTTAGTATTGTTTTATTACTTATTATTATTATTATTATTATTATTTATCAACTTTAATTTATCTTAAATTTGTGAATTCTTAACTTTCTTTTTCATTGGATTAAGTTTCATATTATTTTCATTGAGATTCATTTGAAATTTATGAACCAATAGGAGCTAAAATTAATGTTGAAGTTGTAACTCAAATCTATTAACTTCTTTGGTAACATATGAAGAGTGGTATGGGATTTAAATTTAGCATCTCATTAATTTCCATTGGTATCTAAAACAATAATGAAGGTATTAGGGTAAGAAGAAGTTAATGTTTACCTAAGAATTAGAAATACCAATGCCTTTTATTTCTAAAACAATAATGAAGTTTATTCCATGGATCACATGTGACTCAATTTAGTATCTAAACCATTGTTTTATAAATCTATACTCTTTTTGATTGGTATTGTAAATGAGTTTATCTCACAACTTTCTTGATTCCTTGTCTCCTCCCAATCTCTCTTTAATCTCAACTTTTAGTCTACATTTTTAAATAATCAAAGAATCATTTTGCTATTGGATGGAAATTTAAGCACTATGAAATTTTCCAACAAGGATATTTGGGATAAGTTGGAGGGACCTTAGCATGAAACTACAAATATTGATACAAACAATCTTATTATAATAGACTTGAACAGCCTTATACATATCACACGGTTACATTTATATTTTCTTAGGGTATTTATCATCATGGTAACCACACTTGTGTATATTTAGGATTATGAAGGAATCAGGAATGTCTTAGTGGTACCCATTACTACAAATATCATGAAAAAATGTGTAGCCATGGGGACCAGACTTGTGTATATTTAGGATTTTGAAGGAATCAAGAATGTTCCCATTAGATAAATCTCAATTATATCCATTACTACAAATATCATGACAAAACGTGTAGCTAGAATGTGGTTCTCGTATTCTCTTTTCAAGTACAATTTCTTCCTTGGAACATGCAAATCAAACTATAATTAAGAGGCTTATACTAGGAAATGAAATTGTAAGCGAAAATGGTAAGGTATAGGTTGTTCTATAAGAAGAAATAAGGAGTTTTCTTGAAGAAGATATCAATCAAGAAACTTTGCAACGGAATTGTGCTTTTTGACAACTCACACGAGGAAACATTTGTTTTCCTCCCCTCTTTTTTAGCATTAATTTCTAATTCTAGCACTACTTTTCTTTTCTTTTCAAGAAAAAAATTCTAGGGAAACTCAAGAAGTGCTTGTCCACATTTGTGGATGGCATCTTAATAAATCTTTTGGTTTAGATCGGTATGGCTAACCTATGCAAATTTAAGTTTCATACCTATTGCCATAAATCTAGCCAAATGACGAAAGTCATTTACTTAAGTCGAACACATGTTGCCATAAATCTAGCCAAATGCCCAAAGTCATTGACAACAACCATTTGAGCTAAACCTTTGGGCTAATTCGAGCACCACTTGACATGTTCTTAATGATATTTTTCTTAAATATATGCATTTTATTTCTTTGCATCTTTCTTTCTTCGAGTTATTATTTTACCCTTTTGTAACTTTACTTCCATATGTTAGATCTTTTCCTTCTATTTTTAACATGGCTATATGCATTACTATTACACTCTTGTTGTGCTTTTGCTATGTATTACACTAGTTGTACTTTTATTCCCATGGGCATATTTTTTTGGTCATTTATTGGACATTAATAAAATGATCTCAGCTTATGTTATCTACCAATTAACTATGCTTTGTGGATTATTGCTTAAAAAATATTAGTGTTTTTTTTTTTTCTCTGAAAATTTGAAGATTTCCAATTTCACTATCTATTGTTTTGGATAGAATTTCAAAAATCTTGATCGCTTTTAGCTTTGTGCCTATATTTTTAGCAATCTAGAATTACACAATCCAATTAAAGAGCTTAAATAAACATCAAATGAGCTTAAAGAGATGACCAAGGAGCTTAAAAGAAAGGTATCTCACTCTACCTACTATGCCAACCATGAAATATTGGTGAGTAGAACATTGTCCTAAGTTTATTTTTGATAGGCTATGACATATTATATCTGTCAAGGAAGAGGAACACTACAAAGGGAGGTCTATATTTGGAAGAGATGACACCCTTGTACATGTAAAATGACCAAAAGAATAGAGCATTTAGCCAAGCATGTTGATGCAAATAGATTTGTGTATACAAGTCAAACTTCAAAATTTTCACTTTAAGGACAAACTAGAAGCATTCTTTGGAGATATAAATAAGCATTCAAGTTTGAGAACTTGTTTCTAGGTAACTTCATTATATGGATATACTTTTTCAGATATTAATAAGAGATTTCCATTTTTGTACATCTTCTCGTATATTTTTAATAAGAGGACAAACAAGATGCTCCCAAATATGCTTGAATTCAATCTTCACATTTATCAATGTTTATATGTTATTTTAGGATTTTCCCCATGTAACTCTAAAGGTAAGATTTGAGCAAGGGATAAAAAAAATCATTCAAAATTCCCCCATAAACAAAACTAATGTAATACTGAAGGAAATTACAAATGATCATATGATTTGAATCCATACCCTTTCTATTTTTATTACATTGTCTAATTGGCATTGAATATTTTGTTTTTCATAGAGAAAAGTATTCCTTATTACTAGAAAGGCGACACAGGAAAAAGGGTTGAAGATGAAGCTTACCAAAATTTATAAATGTATAATAGGTGGAGACAACAACAAGTGTTCTAATGTGAATAAGATTTCTTTAACTAAGTGATGGGTACTAGCCATCAATATTTAGGTGCTTCTATAGGAGTTTGTAACCACCCATATTGACCTTAACAACCATGGCGTCTTCCACTAATTAATGGTGCCCTTGGAGAGTGACGTTGACCCGTGGGAGACAAACATGGAAATGAAAATGTATAAAATGGATATAAAAAACATTGATAGTATTGGTAAGAAAAATAAACTATTAAAACTTCAAACATAATTGTAATAAACACACCCATAATGAAATCAAAAGATTTAGTGGCTCAGTCTAAGGGTTAGCTCAACTGGTCAAATAAGTGCCTCGTCATTCGGGAGGTCACAGGGTCAATTCTCCCCAAAGCCCTTGGGGTTAGGCCTAGCTATTGGCCACGGGGCTTGATACCCTTGATCAAGCTCAAATATTTCTGTGGATGTAGCAACCCCCTAGTGACCATGGGTGTCCGTGAACGACATGTGAAAAAAGAAAAAAAAAAGATTTAGTGGCTCATAGTTGAAATGCATTGGGAATTAGAATGGAATTATTATGAAAATGTTGGGTATGTGTTATATTATTTGACTGCTTAGATACACATGTGATTTGTATGCATCATGAGAAAGGGGGGTCACAGTGGGGTCTTAGCCCCCTTAAAAAATATTTGGATGGTTTTTAATGTCCACTTTTGACGATTTTCAACACACAATTTTCACTTTTGGTGGTTTTATGGCACATAATTATTGTATTCCATGGTAATGTAATTCTAATTAAATAAATATATATGATTAATGGATCTAGGTTTAAAGGATGCCACATAATGTACAAATTGTATTGTAACATTGTAGAGTAATATTATATACTGAAAAATCTTTCTAGTTTTCCAAATTTGGATTTCCCTCGTGAGATCTCCATTTTAAATGTTTGTGTAAGTAATTGCATTTTTTTTTCTTTCTTTATTTTTTGCTCTCCCTTTGCTTTTGAAGAGTCGATTTTCGATAACTCTACCCATTTGTTCATTTTTTATACTCAATATCTCAATACACGTTGCATCTCCAATGACTGTTACTCTCCACCTTTGACATCAATGTCAGAGGGATATAAGAGGCTACTGATATCAATTTTTGCTAAACATACTTGTTGCTACCACTTAAATCAAATGATACCAATTGAAGACAGATAAAGAAAGACTTAGGAAACATGCAAATTTTCCATCTCATAGTACATTGTAATACACTTTGCTCCCCTTAAAATTTTTGCATCTCCTTCCGATACAAGTATTTTTATTTGGTATCGATTAAATGAGTTGTACTACAATATTTCAGTTTACATTTATTAAGGACATATGCAATGTTTGAGGTCCTAGTTATTGTTGCTACAATTTACCAAATTCTTCCTCAGTTTACATCCTTTATATGAGAATGTGATCTCATTTATGTTATCAACCATTTCACTTAAATGTAAAACATTTTTGTTTAAACCTTCAACAAACAAGACTTCTTTAGATTGACTTTTCTCATTGGCAAGGCCAACTAGTCTTTTTCCCATTATTCTGGTTAATGTATTGTCTCTGAGAATGACACTGGCACTTTTGACTTTCTTTAGTGAGATAAGTTTTTATTTGTCTCATGTTATGTGCCTCGAGAAATAACTATCTACTTACCATTGGTCCTCTTTATCTTGACTACACAGAGCTAAAATGCATTTTTTGCTTTATTTATTCTTTCTTTTTCCATGTTGATCTAGGTGGATATTGGACCCCACTATTGTACCATTATTTCATTCAGTTTTGTAATTGTAGCATAGTTTACTATTTTTGGTAGTTTTTTTGGTGTTGAAATTCCATAGCCATTTTGAGGCCCTAGACGACGTTTTTTTGGAAAATGAGCAAACATCATTCTACGATTAACGTTTTCAGTCAAAAGTTATAGTCATCGGATAGATATTTCTAGCGAGGTTCGTTTGTGTCAAATAGAGATCATATACCAAAGTTACAACCCCGAGAAGTTGATGTACAAATTCACCCCAATGGGGCCTATAGTTTTGGCGCTTCATCTCCTAGGGTTATGTTTTTGGATGTTTAGGGTTTTCCATTGTTTCCCAATAATAAATAGGTATTCGAGCTTCATTCTAACATAGTTTAGAGGCATGTAGCCACCACATTTCTTCTTAGAGATAAGCTACCATCACCTAAGCTAGTTTATTTCCATTCTATATGTAAGCATATTTTAGTTCTTTGAATGTAATGAAATGAAGTTATTTCTATTACATCTATGTATTTATGTTGGTATTTGTATTTTGTTGCATTCTTGCATAAGACTGAATCTATGGTATCAGAGTGGTCTTCTCTTTCTCTGTTTTTCTTTGCATGTCTAGAATGAGGTTGGGGTATAAGGAGTCAGGGCTCGAACTAGTTGAACCTTTTCAATACCAGCATCGCAAACACCGACAACCTCCCATAGCGAAAAAAAGTAAAGACGAGGGAGCAAGAGATCCCTTCAAAATATTGCTTGAAGAATCCCTCGAGCGACAGAGGAACATGATGATGGACAAATTTTCCTAGATCCTACGGTAGATGCCACATGTGACACATCTTCATCCAGGAGCCACTCTAGAGGCACCACTCCCTTCAAATTACAAGTCAACTTTGACATTCCAATATTTGAAGGCCAGATAGATGCAGACATCGTAGATAGATGGTTAAATCTTTTGGAAGGGTATTTTTTTAGTTCACAATTTTTCCAATAGGGATAATATTACTTTTTCACTCCTCAAAGTTTCCCCCCACATCAAGAATTGGTGGGAAACATACTTTGAGCAGAAGGACGAGAGGGAACCCTCATTGTTTTTAGCCACACCCACTTGAAACTCTTTTTGAGACACCATCAAGGAGTAGTATTAACCTATTGGGAGATATAGAGATAAGTACATAAAGTGGACCACACTATAGTAGGGAAGGGACCAAGATGTGCCGAAGTTCACAAACATTTTTCACACACTTCGCACTAAGTTTACTATCAAGGATTTTGAGCGGCATCTTGTAGTCAAGTACCGGGGCTTTCTGCACAAATACATCTAGGATGAGATGGAATTCCTGTACATCTCGTCACTTGGCACTGCTCATCGATATGATGTCAAGATTGAGCAGAAGTTTAAACAGAAGAAGCGATACTTTGGACCTGTGAATTTGAATCAAGGGAAAGGTGCCTCCAAATAATAGAACAAAGGAAAAAGTCAAGGTACGGTGACCCAAGACAACCCATCGAGGTCGCAATCAAAGAACGACACCAGGAAGACAAAGAAGGACATAGGAAAGTGGTGTGAGTTCCACAAGAGCCCCACTCATAACACAAGCGAGTGTCGAGCCAAGCAATCACTAGCCAAGTAGTCTAAGTCCGAACTAGACAAGGGAAATGAAAAATGGAAGTAGATTATTGATGTAGATTCCAGCGCCACTATTGCCACCACCAAGATCTAGAAGATTGATCCTGAAGATATAGAGGGGGAGTGTCTCTTCCACTCACATATGGGTGAAGGGTTCGTCGTTGCAATTCATTGTCAACAAAGGAAGCCAAAAGGACCTCATTTCAAAAGAGGTCATGAAGCAGTTGGGCCTACCAACCACACCACACTTTTGTACACCATCAGGTGGGTTCACCAAGGATGAAATCTCCACATCAGCCAACAGTGTCACCTTCCCTACAAAATCAAGCCCTTCCTGGATGAGGTATTGTGTGATGTTGCTCCTCTTGAACTTTGTGATGTATTATTAGGCCAACCATACAATGGAAGTGTCTTGTTATGTATGAGTCAAGGCCTTACACTGTTATTATTTCTATCGGTAATAAGTTATACAGGATACCAGAGCTAGCCCTACTTACCATCATCTCTTTGATCTCTGCTAAGAAATGCAGTAAGATCATCTCCCAAATTGGGAAATTTGTTTCCTTTCTGATCACTCTCAAAGTAAGGGGAAGATTGTTTCCACATCTATGGCCCTCAGGAATGGTTCCTCCACGCTGTAGAAGCAGGTGGATATGTTTGTGGAAAAATACATGGACATCTTCTCCTCACCCATAGGGGTACCCTTTCACTATTAGGTCAAGCATTCGATCGATATGACTCCTGGAGCACCTATACCCAACGAGCCGATATATCGTTGTTCCATTTTAGAAAATGAAGAGACTTATTGGAAAATCCAAGAGTTGCTAAAAAAAAGGACACATCCGACTAAGTTCCTCACCTTGTGGAAGCTCGATTATACTTGTACAGAAGAAGGATGAGACCTAGAGGATTTGAAATGATTATCGGGCACTAAACAAGATCAATTTGAGGAACATGTATCCAATCCCATGAATTGATGACCTTCTGGACCAACTCAAGGTGGTCCAAGTATTTCATCAAGATCGATCTGAATTCTATCTATCACCATGTTCCAATAGATCCGACAGATGTATGGAAGTTTGCCTTCAAATACCTAGAAGGCATTTTTGAATGGTTGGTTATGTCTTTTGGTTTGAAAAAACCCCTTGCTACTTTTATGAGGCTAATGGTGACATCTTGTAGACCTTCACAAACTCATTCATGGTTGTTTATCTGGACGGCATCCTCATCTTTAGCAAGAGTTAGAAAGAACAATTGCAACACATTTGACTGGTCATTCATACCCTGTGGCAACACAAACTATGTGCCAAATTTGATAATGCAGCTATGGCATGAGCTAGGTCTAGTATCTGGGTTACATCATAGATGAGCAAGGCGTGCATATGGATCCATCTAAGATCCAAGTAATTCGGGATTGGATAGCCCCAACCATGCTAATAGAGCTTCGCAACTTTTAGGGCCTTGCAAATTTATATCGGAGGTTTGTGTTGGGATTCACCCATATCGCTTGGCCTTTGAGTCATATTACTAAGGGCAGAGCGGAAAAAAAATCCTAGTCTGAGTCCCAATAGAAGGTGTTTGTTGATTTGAAGCACCACCTTTGCTCTACATCGGTATTCAAATTTCTATACCTACAACAACCATTTGAAATTGAGATAGATGCCTCTGACTATGCTATTGGTGCAGTCCTCACCCATCACGGGCATCAAGTGACCTATCATAGTGAGACACTTTTTGATACAATTTGAAAGTACCCCACATATGATAAAGATATGTGTTCCATCGTGTCGGATTTCTAGAAATGGAAGCATTATATTCTAGAGAAGGAGATGATCATCCACACCTATAACCATCCTCTTCAATTTATACAGACAAAAGGGAAGTTGCAGAACAATCTCCATTAGAAGTGGTCAACATATATGCAACAATTCCACATTGAAATTAAATACAAAAGGGAAACACCAATCATGTTGTATACTACCTCAACCAGCTCCCAGTTGCATCATTGACTATTGTTCTTAACTCTTGTGGCCACGGGACCTTTGGATCGACGCAACTGTCCAAAAAAGATCCAGAGTTCACCTCCACATATTAGATGCTAGTGGATGGCAAACAAGTTCCTGAATTTCACCTTCAGTACACATTATTATGCTACCTGGGCTACCTTTGTGTTCCTTCAATTGAGTGTGCCAAGCTGATTTGGGAGGCACACTACAGTTAAGTCGCAAGACACTTTGGTGTGGAGAAAATTATGGTCATATTACACAAGTGCTTTAAGCCAAAACTCTAACACGATTTTGGAAAATATATCAGATTTTTCATTGCCTATGCTATTTTCAAGCCAATCATAAATAAGTAAGGCTTGTACACTTCTTTGCCTAATCCAATCTAGCCTTGGGAATCCATCTCCATGGACTATCTATCTAGCCTTCCTTCTACCAAACATGGTAACGATTGTGTATTTGTGGCCGTGGAAGAATTTTCTAAGATGGTTATATTGGCGGCCTGTAATAAGAGTATCACAGTAGAGTACACTACAAATTCTTCTTTAAACAAGTGTGTGTACATTTTGGGATTCCCCATACCATTATATCAGATCAGGATACAAGGTTCCTGAGCACATTCTAGTCAAGCCTTTGGACACTATTAGACACCAAGCTCACCAAGTCGACTGCATTCCATCCCCAGATTGATGGCTAGACAGAGGTCATCAACAAGATGATAGTGCACATACTCTACATGTACAACTCCAAGAATCCATGAACCTGGTATGAGAGTCTTCTATATGTGAAACACAATTACAGAGCTCTCCATATCTTGAATGGTCGATGTCCCTTTCAAGTGGGTCTAGGATTTCAACCATTATGTTTGATTGATGTTGCCATTCCTCATGCAACTAGATAGAAATAATCCACACATGTTCTATCTGAGGTTGATAAAGTAACTAAATTTATTGAATACATCCAGCACATCTGCCAGTAGGTTCACGACATCTTGGAGAAGTTCAATTCCAAGTACAAGCAGTGACATGATCAACATTGGGTGCCACATAAGTTTCAGGTGCGCGACAAAGTGTGGTTGAATTTGCAGAAAGATCACCTTACCGTAGCACATTGGAAGCTCATACCACTCAGATATGGGCCTTAAAAGATTACCAAGGTTGTGGGAGATAATTATTTTGAGCACAACATTCCCCCATTCCTTGGATTGCACTCAGTGTTCAATGTAGACTGCCTCCAACCATACTTTCCACCATTACTAGACACATCAAACATTGCAGAACAACTCACACCAACAAAGTTAAACTCAGAATACATGCAATAGGCCACAACTGATCGGATCATGGACACATAGATCAAGAACACTCAGTAGTAGAATATCCAAATGTAGGATGCTTTCAAAGTTGGCCTACTCTTGCATCAAGGCAAGTGGCTCACCAGGGACCAAGTTCAATGAAGTTTCCCCATCTCATGGAGGCTCTCAATGCAATGGGGTCCATTGCTTCCTAAGGGGGGAGGAATGATCCAAGTGGATATTAATGTCCACCCACCTATTCCACTTGGACCCCCACCATTGGACCATTATGTCTTTCAGTTTTCGTAATTGTAGCAAAATTTACTATTTTTGGCAGTTTTTTTTGGTGATGAACTTCGAGAGTCGTTTTGAGGCCCTAAATAATGTTTTTTTGGAAAATGAGAAAACATGAGTCTTTGTTTGATGTTTTCAGTCAAAATTTATATTCCTTTGATATATATTTATAATGAGGTATCATGCACGTCAAACAGAGATCGTATGCCAAAGTTAGGACCCTAGGAAGTTGATGTGCCAACTTACCCCAATGGGGACCATAGTTTTGGAACTTCATCTCCTAGGGTTATGTTTTTGGAGGTTTAGGGTTTTTCATTGTTTCTCAATAATAAATAGGCCTTTGAGCCTCAATGTAATATAGTTAAGAGGCATGTAACTGCCACATATCTTCTCAAAGATAAGTTACCATCGCCTGAGCTAGTTTATTTCCATTTTGTATGTAAACATATTTCAATTCTTTGATATTAATGAAATGAAGTTTTATTTATGTTGCATCTCTGTGTTTATGTTTATATATGTATTACGTTTCGTTCCTGCATAAGTTTGGATCACATGTCCTTGTGCTTTCTTCTTACTTTTTTCATTTTGGTGGATTAATTGGGAAAATTCTATAGTCACTTGTTTGGTATCCATGATTATCATATTTAAATCATTTAGGGACATCCTATAAGGGAAAAAAATAGTTGCAACTTAATACCACCTTAATGGGAGTTAGTCGATTTATTCCTTTCAAAGTTACAGGAGGAGAGCCTTCCCGAGGAATTCATTATTTTACCAGTTGTTTTTTTAATTTTACTCTAATTGGGTTTATGAGAAAAAATAGATCTATGTTGATTTATTACTCCATTTAACCTACTTCCTTTACTACTAATATGAATATCTAAATTTGTTGGTCCTTAGCTTGATTTGTGCCTTTGTTTTCATTGTTCTTATTTCTTTTCTTGTGCATTAAATTCCCATTCTCCATATGCCATGGATTTCCTTGACTTCAAGAATAGAGTACAAATTCACACTCTTCTACTTCTTTATGCCTCATTTCCTTCAATTTTTTTCTTTTTCTAAGAAAAAGGTCTAATATTGCCACTTCTACACTCAATTGCTTTGTGGCCATAATTTTTACAATTATAACATTCAATGTAATTGAGAAAAGGAGAAAATAAATTGTTTCTTATATGAATGCACCTATGGGATTTTCAAGTATGTTGTCCCTAGTTCTTGACAACTGATAAGGCTCATTTCTAACATTATTATCTCCTGGACAAGTTTTATAATGGACAACTCTATGTCAAAAAATTGTACATGAATGGCAACTACCATAAAAAAAAAAGTAGAAATAAATAAAAATAAATAAACATAAAAATTGTACTTAGTGACAATTTTTCTTTCTTGATACGATCTTTTTTTCTTTAATAGATTTATCTTTGAGGGATATATTGATTTTGTTGAATTCTTTATTGAGCTTCTAGTTGTTCGAACTATTGTAGATTTCCCTCTTTTGATGTTGTTGATTTATATTTTCCTTATCTATATTGATGTTAGGTCCTTTGATTTCATTAACATATCTAATTGGTTCTTTGCCTTCAACCTTGTTGGTGCTTGATTCTTCTTCATAAACTTGCCCAGTCTTGACGAGAGGAGATCTTTGGCTACTAAGAATATCATTTAAAATCTTGGTACTATTATCAAACTTTTGATATTGATTTATCTATTCATTGGTATTTTCCAAATCATTTATCAATGAGACAATCTCAACTTTTAATCTCTCACAATGACCTTCTCCTTCAATCAGTTGGCTAGTCCTCACTTCTTTCATTCTTTTGGCTTCTTCTAACTCTATTTTCATAATAATGAACAATAAAACTTTAGATCTATGTCCTTCCTTCTCATGCTCCTTGGATATATCCTTTCTTAAGGATGCATTATAATTTTGTAGTCTTTCATAACTATTTTCCTTGTGCTTTAGCTGCTTTGATAGGATTTATTCAATTCCGTTTGCTTCTTCTAGATGAAATTTTTGAAGATTCATTGAATTTTGATAAGAAGAATGAATTTAATTTTCAGCATTTCTCAATTGTTCCTTCATTCTTATGTTCTCTATTTTTCCCTTCTTTAACTTATCTAGAGTAGTAATCAACTCTCCTTCAAGATACTTTATATTCTTCTTCATCTAACTCATTAGGGGAACTAACATGTTCAAATATAAGATATATTTCACTTTCAACTTCTTTTTCTTATAAATCTAATATCTCTTTCTGATTGGCTTTAATTTATTGAACAATATGATGATCCTATATAGTCATGAGTATAGATCCTTTCTATCTCTTTTTTTTGATGAGAAATCATCTTCTAAGGAGTAAAGGCTTTTTCTATTTAGCTCATAATATTTTATCTCAACATCATGGTCTTCATTATCACTACCATTTTATGAAATTACATATAAACATTTAGAAGAAAGATAACTTATTATTCTAGAATTAAAAAAGAAAACAAACTTACCTACAGATTTCACTTCTTCTCCATCTTCTATACTGTCTATCTCGACATTTGATAAATTAGTAGCATTGTGACATATTTCTCTACATTTGAATTATTTAATAAGTTGCTTACATTTTTTTGATATCTTATGTTGCCTCCTTTCGATCCAAGCTTTGTTCTTATATGAGCCATCACTTAATCAATCATGCTATTTAATATTCTTTAAATATATGTGTACTTTTTCCTTCTAAGAACATTTCTTGACTTCAAACACCATGTGAGAATCTTCACCATAGATGAATTGCAACATATTGTATATCTCATTTGCATTCTCTCAACAAATTACCTTTTCAGAATTTGATTTAGACAACCCATTCAAGATTGTCTTCATAGCTTCAATATTATAGTCATTCTTCTTTCCATTTACAATGGATAGCCATACATCCAACCCAAGATCCTTTAAATAAATTTCATTATTTCCTTTGAGAGTGCATAATCTAATCCATTTAATAATGACACTCCATATAATGGGGAAAGATAATATTGGTTAGCCATGATCCTTGAGATATAACTTCTAGTGGTCACAAACTATTATTGAATGACTCGAATTTGATACCAATTGTTAGAAACTAGGATAATATTGAGAGAGGGATGAATTAGTATTATATAATTTCTAATATAATATTAATTTTGTTATAACTAATCAATCACACAACAACAAAATTGATCATACATCATACACATATGAGACACATATATTTACATGGAAACCCATAAAGGGATAAAACCAAAAATATATATTTTTTTCTTAATTTAAATGCAACCTCCAACCAACTGTTACATCAAATTTACTAGCACCAACCAAAAGGAGACTATCATCCCCTAATTTGCGAGCACGAACTTGCAAGGGGCACCAATCCCTTTTCAATTTACAATCACCCACTTGTTAGTGCCACCAAGCCCTATTGTTTGCAAGTACCAACCTAGTGGAGGCATCGACCCCCTAATCTTTACATGCACCAACCTAAAGGAAAAACCAACTCCTTGAAGTTTATAAGCAGCAAGCTAAGGGAAACATACACTCCCTATATGGAAGCACCACCCTAATTTCCCTTGTAGATACCTTTTTTATCCATTTTTAAACTCAAACCCATAAGATTTATTTCAATTCAAATAGTTTGAATTATTTTTAATGATGTCACTTATTCAGCTCTCACACAGCTAGATATTTTACTGCAACACAAATATGCTTAGACCTCTAATACTTTATATTTTTGTTCTCATGTTATTTGAAGCTCTTATTCTCTATCCCAAATATGCATTATTATTTTCTAAATATAGACTCCCTTTTCATAAGAATTTTCAAATTGTAGACTATGGTATACTCATTGATCCTTGATGTCATTTTTTCTTCCTCTACAATATGGTTCATACCTCTGATATCAACATCTCTAAACAAGAACTTAACATAATTTTTTCTTTTGCAGTTCCTCTCATTGTCATTCACAATATGCATTTCAAATATACACCAGCCAAATTCGTTTGATTTTTTTAACGATATAAGTTAAACATCCTCTTAACTCTTCATTCTTTCTATGATTTGTTCTTTAGGTAAAGTGAGAAGGTATTCATGTCAGACAAAGAGAGAAAGTTAAAAAGAAACTCAACCTTCTTGCTTTGGTTCTATGTATCTAATATCCTTGATTTGGTTTAGATGCGCACTCAGTAAACTTAGTGACATCCACATCATCACCATTGAATTTGTATTTATAGTTTATGGTTTATGACGCAATGGATTAAATAGGGCAACATGAGGAGTTTAATACCGCCCATAAATTAATAACCATGGGTTGTCACCTTCAATAAATTCAATGTTGAACCCATTATTTACACTAAATTTTAATGTATTTTTCTCATAAGGTCAAGGCCACATGGCATGGTTCCAATCACTTTTTCCCTCGGGGGCTTATTTCCTTTACCCATTGGACCATGTCACACGAACATGTCCTTAACCATCCAACTGGAAAAATCTATGGATATCATGCTATCATCATGGTGACATCATCATGTCACATGGCACCCTTTGGGTGGTTCCATGTGTGATTTGGAACCAAACCACTTGATCACCCAAAAGCACCATATACAAGTGATACATTGCACCCTTCAATGCATCCATGTGTATCCACATCATCACCTTGAGCCATGACATTTCTCTGTGACTATCACCTATCCCCACATGTGTTTCCATGCCATGCTATTTTCCACTTAGATGCCACTTGTGTTACTTATCACTCGTCACCCATGCTTTTGAGTGCACACTAATTGGACCAAGTGGTATGATAAGCACTTGGATGCTTAGGCCAAACACCATGTGACTAGGAACAATGACTAGATGCCTTATTTTCCACTACTTGGTGTTGAAGCAACCTATGTGCCACATTTTTTTACGACTTTTTCCACAAATATGCTATGTGTTAAAACTATTTTGTGAATTCCATTAGTTTTCCAGACACCCAAATAGTGGTTTTGTACTTGGTGAGGGGGAGGGGCAATATATTTGAGCCATCAATATTCATTAATAAGTATGACGTGAATCCATAGCAAGATCCCCCACCCCATCCTATTAATCCTTCACACAAGGAGGGGAGATCATGATCAACTAGTGTCATTTTTCCGGGGGGCCAAAATCTTCAGAAAATGATATGCATAGAAAAGTTTAGGGGCGAATGTTCGCCCTTTGGCGAAATTAAGGGGTTTTAAATTTTTAGTGGGCGAATATTTTGTATCATAGTACATTTTTACAAATCACCTCAAATAGCCCACCTTATTTTACGAGAGAGAGTAAAAAAGGTAAATTTAGCCCTTGAAATTAGGAGTTACAACCTTCCATTCGCCCATTTTCAAGAATAGGTTTTATTTAAGTGAATCCATTCGCCCATTTTCAAGAATAGGTTTTATTTATTGTAAATTAATAAAAGTATAAATAAATGAGAAGTATGGTAAATAAATGAAACATTTTTTATATTAACTCCATAAGTCACCTTATAGACATACAAGGGTGTAAACAAATAAAAATATAAGTAAAGTGGAGGTATGGTAAATAAATAAAACGTTTTTTATACTTACTCAAAAGGTATGGTAAATAAATAAAAATATAAATAAATAAAACATCTTTTTATATTTAGTCCATAACCCTCATTTTATTTATGAAGGCTCAAGAAAGAGGTTTTATTTAAGTGAATCCTATGGGCCAAATACCATATTTGTAAAAGAGGTATGGTAAAATACTACAAATATAAATAAATGAGTGGTATGGTAAACAAATAAAACATTTTTTATATTTACTGCATAAGTCACCTTATATTTACGAACACTGAAAAAAATGCGTTATATTTAGGTGAAACCTATGGGAAAAATACTATGGGAAAGATACCATGGACTAGATTGTTATTAATACCATGCAAAAAAACATTATTAACCCTAATGTTAGTATTAATAAAAATAAAAATGGCACATGGTATTGACCCATGGTATTCACCAAAATGGCACATGGTATTGACCCATGGTATTCACTTGGAATGTAGCCTATTTAAATGGGGGAATTAAACCAGAATATATCCATCTTTACTCTGGACCTACTAACCCCTGAGAGGTATCAAATATCGTGATATGCAAACTAGCATAGAGTGAAAAAATATTTGATCCGATCGAGAGTAAAAATTGATGTTGTAATTTAATGTATGTTAAACATTTTAGCTTGGTCAAAATAAAAATAAAATAAAAATCAACTATTAATTTTATAAATTACTAATAGTAATTTTTAAGCTCCAAGTTTATGATAACCCATGGTATTGACCCATGGTATTCATGTGAGCATAGACTATTTAAAGGGGAAATTCTATCTTAGATCCATCTTAATTCTGGTTCTACCAAGTGCTCAGAGGGATAAATAGATTTCATCCCGCTAAGAGTGGTAGATGTGGAGTTAAGATGGATATAGGTTGGTTTTTATGATAATGAAGATATTAAATAGACTTAGCAAATTATATTGTAAAAACATCTTAAGGTGAATGGTTAAAGCATAGACATTGGACAAGTATATTTGCATACTTCTGTTTTAAACTGAAACAAATCCAGGGCTAAAAGTGTCACACGGAATCAGTCGATCTTGTAGACAAGACAGACCTTCCTAGAATCTAATGAAGACCTAATGACAAACAAACCAACCAAACACTATCTTTCTTTAAATGCGCTTTATAAGTAATGGGAAACAGGTGTGTTTAAGGGCCTACCTCATGTCCAACGCAAGTTCGGAGATGCCTTCGCTTCTTTGATCCAAGTAAGTTCCTTTATCGCAAACCTGCAAGCACAAACAAGGCAAACAATTAAATAACACATGAATATCCAATATTATAAAACATATTTAACATGAAAGTCAAGGAGTCCATGAAACAAATAGCATAAGATACTTGTTGAGAAAAATGAGCTTGATTGTATTAATTCAAAAAGAAAGAACCTTACAACCTTTGCCTTGACGCTGTACAAGCTCCTTCCA
>APFE031104832.1:18740-30970 GCA_000404065.3 Pinus taeda
CTATTCACTGAGCATGACTCGAAGAGATCCCTCTCCTGTTCTAGTAGTGCTAGCTACCACACTGAGCATGGTTTGTGGTTACCTTGAATTTTTCCTTCCTGTGGATTTAGGTGCTAACAGGGAGGAGGTCTCAATGGATATTATAACAAGTTTAATTAATTCCAAAGGAAAGAGTTTCATCATTGTGGTAGTTGATGCACTTACCAAGTGTGCACACTTTTGTGCACTATCTCATCCTTCCAAAGAAAGTACAATCACTACTTGTAAAACCCCCATCCCATATCTACCCATGTAGTTGACCAACCGACGTAAACATGCAATAAGAAGCCACTATAAATGGATTAAACCTGCTACGTGACCTTAAGGAAATGGAATTGATGGAAACATATCATACAAGCCTTCTACATTAGCAACAAGACTCCTAGGAACTATCGCAACCTTTCTAATAACTGAGCCCTTGGTCCCACTGAGATTTTAGACCACTTTCACCCCAAAAACTCCCATGATATGGGCATAACAACATCTAGAAGGCTTTGGAAACTCCCACAACATTGCATGCCAACATCCAAAGACTATTCTTCTTAGTGTTTTGCCAGCATCCTTAGGATATAAGCCACTTTATTCAGGCCTAGAGCCCATGTCACTTCCTAGAATTCAATGATACTTCCATAATTCATTATTTACATAATAACAAATATTAGCAATGAGAAACTAACACTAGGACTAGGTCTGACCATCCCTAGCTGGGACTGACATTTTTATGAACACTTGACATCAAAGGAATCTACAGGAAATGAATATAAGACAAAACATAAATGACTGATAATCATATGAGACTTGAGAAGAAGGATCACCACCTTCTTCCCTTAACTATTTTCACATCAATTAGGTCTTGCGTCCCCTATCCTTTTAGTTACAAGTAAATACATGAAGTAACCATGACAATAAAAAAACATATAACCATGCTTATAGGAATCAGAAAACCATGAAAAATAATAGTGAGATAACAACCATTAGATACACATATAAATAAGTATAAAATCAAGAGAACTTAATGTTTATTAAACATAGGAAAATTTGATCAGGTTTGAGACTTCCATGTACCACCCAACTGTAGACATGGCCGAACCAATTATTCCTTTCAACTAGTCACCATTGTGCCATATTTCAAGCATGAATGTGGGATCTCATGGATAAATCAATCCAGAAACAACCAAGGGAATCCAGAATTTAAACCACCTCCACCCTCGCCAAAACTGACACTAAGATCACAAAACCAAATCAAGCTAGGAATGCCTCTAGACTCCATCACAATCCTTGAGGGATTTTTTGTCTCCTTGTCTCTTAGGCTTCATCGCAATCCACATTGGATCACTATGCCCTAATCTAAGACACCGGTCTCTCAGGATTCACCACAATACACACCAGATCATTAGGTCCTAAAATGAGACTCATCCCTCAGGATTTACCATGTATCTTGCCAAAAATGATCAAGGGATTCCTAGGCCTATGGGAATTTTCTTGAGACCACCTTCACCTCAAATTCTTAAACCATCCAACAATTCTAAAGTTCAAAACCAAGAAAAAAATCAGATCACATCATGGCTATTTGGAGAAAGGTAAGGCTATGTTGAAAACTATTTTCATAACCTGACAAAACAATGCCACCAACAACAATAGAACCATACACCAACATGCAAAGCCATGCATGTCAAAACCATCTAGGAAATCATACATGAAAGATGTTACCTGCAAGTATTCATGGTGAAGCTACTTGATCTTTCTCTTCCTTGATTTATCCTTTCTTTGCTTCCTTTCCCTTTGCTTGATTTTCCTTCCTTGCTCCAAAGATAGAGTGCCCTAAGAAAACTCTAAGTGTCCAAGAGTGAGAGAGAGAGAATAATGGGAGAGCTCCAAAAGTGAATTGTCAAAAGATTACAAAATAATCCTCAGAAGCCCCTTTATTAATTAGGCCTCTATATTCTTCATTTTCCATTATTTGCCTTCAATTTCCTCCTTACATGGAACCTGTGACCTTTAACCTTACTTTTCTCCTAATTTCTTTTATTTTCATCAGTAAATGTGCCAAAAAATCCATTTTTCCTTTTGATTTTCCAATCTCCTTTAGTCCTAAACACATGTAGTGATTCCCACTAGGATATCTTTATCCAAAATTCATCTCAGAATAAGTACCCCTTAACCATTGTATAATTTTTCCTTTATTAACTTTTATTACATAGAATTTTTACCAGGGCTATTAAACTACTACATTTTTGGAAACCGTTCAAAAGCTACATGGAAACACAAATATTATTGGAAGTGATAGAGATCCCAGTTTCACCAGAAATTTTTGGACATAATCATTCTCTTGACTTGGTTCTTAGTTAGCTCATAACTCATCTTATCATCGTCAATCTGATAGGAAAATTGAGATAGTGAACAAATTTTTGGGAGGATATGTTCATTGATTTGTATATGATAAACAAACAAAATTTGTGTAGTGGTTACCTTTGAGAAAATGGTGGCATAAAAGTTCCTTCCATACCATGAGAAACATGACCCCATTTATGGAACTTTATGAATATAATACAATGTCCAACACATTGTATTTAAGAGAAAATTATAAGGTTCAAGTAGTGGAAGATCACATCGGGAATCAAAAACAAGTTATCTAACACTTAAAGCATTACATGATTCTAGTGCATAATCAAATAAAATAACAGTCATGTCAACATCACAGTTAAAGAAGTTTTGGCATAGGAAAATGGGTATTTTTACAGCTAGAACCATACACACAAATGTCCTTCAAGGAAGCTAAAAAGGATAATAAATTATCACCCAAGTATTATGGTCATTACAAGGTGTTACAAACTATTGGTACTATGAAATACAAATCATAGCTACCTGCATCTTCCCAGGTACACCTAGTTTTCCATGTTTCATGCTTAAAGAAGGTTATTGGTGAAAAGATTCCAATTGAAACAATATTTCTAGAACTTAATAAGGAAAAATCATATCTGAGCCTGAAGCAGTCACATAGACAAGAACTTAGAAGCTATGGAATTGAGCAATTTCAAAGTATCTCATTAAGTGGAAGAACTTACATTTTGAAGATTCCACATCGGAATACAATTATTTTATATATAAGCATCTCAAACTACTCAAGAATTAACGGCAACACTTTTTTGAAGGTGAGAGGCATCTTAGGTCCGTATAATACTAGCATATATTGTTATTGTTGTGCCCTTACATTATAATTGTTATGTAGGCCCTAATTATATTGTAAAAATTTAGACTCCTATATATACCAAGGAGATCTTGTCATTTGTATCATCCAAGAATTGTTCATTTATGTGATGTAAAAGGAGTTTTCCCCTAGAAGAGACTTATTTTCAAGTCATTGATCTATATTTCCTTTTGTTTTGTGAATTGGTTACATAACAACAGATATCTATGGATGAAATAATAACTAAATTTATGCATATGTTATATTGCAATCCTCATATCAAGGAAGAAAAATAAAATATTAAATGATTTCAGAGCTATATTTTTCCCTCTTTTAAAGAGAATATTGAATAAGATAACCCTAGGACTATGGATGAGGTTATAAAAAAGGCCATAATTTGTTACCAACAAGAAAAAAATAAGATTGGTAGCTTGAAATCAAGGGTTAATAAAAATAAAGAGCAAGCTATGCAAAGTAGTAAAGGAGGATAAGGTGGACAATTTAGGCAGAATGGAGAGGGGGGAAATTGTAGCTTCAGTAAGAATAATGGGCGTTCCAAAAAATCGCAAGTGTAGACCTTGATTGGGTCCAAAAATATTAAACCTACCAAGGGGCTAAATGGGAAATACAAATAACTAGTGAAATTCTAGGGTTGTAGTGAATCTCATCTTTTGCGGAATTTTCCTTACAACACGAAATCGGTTCATCATCTTTATAATATTCAAGAGGCTTCCACTATCAATGAAATAGCCCAAAATATTCTAAGCATCATTGCATCCATGGAGGAATGACATGCATAACATCAACCCACTATGGTGGAAGTGGAAGGTGGTATCTTAAACCAATTTGTTTTAGTATTAATTGACCATGGTGCTAGTCTTAGTTATGTCAACCTCGTTGTCCTTTGCTGATAATTCATGGCTAAAGAAATTATGTCAAAGCATCTATAATATATTGTGTTTATTTTAAAATTAATGGTTCAAGGATAAAACCCCTTATTAAATGATAATTATCAACACTTTAAAGATCAACCAAAGTGTTGATTTTCAACAATAAGAACATACAATCTCTTAAAGGTGTTGATACAAGAAGAAAAGAAACATCTAATCTATATCCATTCAACATAAATACCTAATAATTAAATACAATCATAAATTATATGAAGAAACATCCCATAACTCACATTCATACATATAGGAATTGTAGAAAGGAAACAATCTAATGTTTGTAGAGTAATTTATAACAAACACACCGTTCATTTAATTGATCTAGTAATAAACATAACTTCACAACTTCACTAGGGGATTTTAGGGAGGCTAATTCTTATCCATTCCTTTCCTAGGCATCCACAAAATCAAATATGTATTGAAGAAAAATAATTTGAAAAATTGGAAACACTCACAGGAAACACAATGCTTCCATGGGTTGAGAATATAACTCCTTGATTAACTTTAAAAATATTCAGGTATTACAAGATTTTTTTTAGCTTAGTCCAGAATTAAACCCTTTTGCAATTTATCAAAATGATATAATATATATAATATAATATATATTATATAATATATAAATATATATATTCATACAAAAAATCCTATCTTTTACTTATTTAGAATAAAAATGAACTTTATCCAATTTGTTTTGGATAATTCTCATAACAATTGGATCAAAATATAAATTTTGATGCTTCATAGTCTCTCACTATCCTTGATCTTTGAACCTACACCTAAAATATTATATTTTGTTGTAATTCTACTCTTTAGAATCAGGAATTGTCTTGATTTTTTGTTGGAATGTTGCCTTGATTTTATGAACTATTCAATGAGCTTCACGAGCTGATCCCATTCCTCTTTTATTGGATAAGTCAAATCAGCCATCTTTCTAAAAGATTCATCCATTTCTGTATAGTTTTCAAAAGTTCACTTAAATATGAACAAATGTTTAACTTCATAACAAATGAAAAGATCATTAGATAATTTTTCAAGTAAATTTTGACCATTTAGAGATCCTTTTACTGCAGTAAATTTTGATTTATCCATAGCTACCCTATTGAGTGGTGTTTGATAATATTCCTTTGTTATCAGTTGTCCTAGGCCTATTTGTTGCCGAGCAAAAAACCTTTTATAAAATTTGTTACATCTGTATTTGCAAACTTTCACACTTGTACTTCATTTGCAACATTAACTTTTTTTAGTTATAACTCTTCTAGTTTATAAAATTAAATAAATTTTGTCTTCAATGCCTAATTATTCTAATTCTTCTTTGGTTTTTATATTTAAAAACATAATGATATTGTTTGCTTGGATAGGTTTTTTTCCCACTCTTTTTTGATTTCCTTAATGAATTCCCCTACCCTCTTTATTAATACTTCGTGTTCAATAATAATCTCAATTGATGACCAAATATTAGATAATGAAGACATTATCTCCATCCAAGTATTCTCCTTATCATGTATCAAACATTAAGCACTGCCAGGTTGACTTAATTTTTATTCAATTTGTTTTTACAATGTAGGAATTTTCTAGATTTCAATAATTAAATTATTATCAGAGCCTATTTTTTATTTTTCATCCTTCTCTAGAGATAACTTTTAAACCATCAATTTATTGATTTTCAAAACTTAATAGAGATAATTATTTAGTCACTTTTTTGTGTCGCGTCCATTCTTTTTGAACCTTCCTGTGATGCAGAAGCCACGGTGTTTCCTTCCTTTCTCTTTTTATTTAAGTAACTTATGCGTCTCTGCTTCCATTAATTGTATTTGTATTTTTTTTTTCAACTATGACTCATAAAAGGGTATGTTTCTCCTTTCCAAGCTCTCCAACTTCCTACATCTATGGCTGTTCTATAGTGGGTAGCTTCAATATTTTCTAAAGAGCTTATATATCAACCTTTTTCTTTTTAATAGCTTCATGGGAAGCATTAATATAGTGAGGATCCAAACCCAATTTAATAAGGTCCTCCATTGATTTTATTTTAGTAACCTTTGAAAGGGATGAAAATATTTCCATTTTAAGCTCACCAAGTATATTGTTTGATCAAATTTGCAATTTTGATACACTAATGGTTGAACTAGTCAAAGAAGAATATAAAAATTCTCTAGTTTGTCTACTTAAATCAATTTGATCAATAGGATGAGTTTTCTTAGTATCAAAAGAAAACACTGAGGTTATGTAATCTTCAATATAATTTTCACTAGATACCTTGCGACAAAGAAAAGCTAACTGAAATTGTCCCTTCACAACATATAGAGCTGAGAAAAATCTATTATTTGTAGAAGAAGTCTACTGCCAAAACTATGTATAAGTCACTGATATAAAAATTTCATTCTTCTTCGTAATCTCTAGTAACTTAAAGAAAATATTTTGATTAGAAGAAGAGTGAGTTGAGGAAGTAGATTTCCCTATTGATGTTTGGATATGCTACAACTTGAAAACTAACTAGCTTGCAAGTACAACTTTAGTTGGTTAAGAAATATCAAAGGATATATTCTTTTATATAGTTTCCTCTATATCACTTATTTTATGTCTTTTGTAAACTATGAACTCAGTTGCTTCTAGTTCTAAAACATTCTTCATTGTTCTTTTTAGTTCCTTTTCCTTCTGCTGGAGTGTGAGTAAGATATTAGGTCTTATTGGTCAATTTACTGCTTTTTCTCCTAGTAGGTCTTATAAATTATTCTCCTCCCATGTCTCCCTATTAGAAAAATTTTCAATTTATGGTTTTGATACATGACATAGGGAGTTGAATTTTTTGAGCTCTTATAAATCAAATCCTCCCTATTGGATCATGTTGCCAACTGACACCTATTTTGAATTTCATTTTTTCCAATAAGTATTAAAGTTCTTTATTTGTTTCTCTCTTATTGAAAACAAAATAACCTACTTATGCTTTGAGTTTAAATAAGGGTTTTTGCTTCCTTGGTAGGAAATGAATTTTATCCACATTAACTATGTGATAAATTGGAGGGAAAGAAATGTAATAGGAAGGAAAATTGGTAATTGATAAGGAGGGATCTTACAACTATATATTCTAATTTCAGTAAAATATATATACAAAAATAGTTTTCTTTGCTCACTAAGTTGAAAAATTCTTTTAATATCTAGTGAGATTTTGGGAATACTATCCTTGTTTAAAAGACTAATATACACATGAAGAAACTGATCCACCAAATTGCTAAAAGAAAATTGTCTAGAGTTTTTTTTCTGACCAATGAATTTCAGTGAATAGCTGAACACTACTTATCTTAAAATTATTCCTTCTTCAATTGCAATTGAAACATTTCTAACTGAACATATAAGAACAAATAAACCAACGCACCTTGATGTTTGAAATCTTTTTTAGTTCCAAACTTTATAATTTTCCATGAATAATCTCTTAGAACAACTCACTAAAATTGAACAATTTTGTTGGTTTCTTTCCTGGGAAGAAAATTGACAAAACCCCCCATATAACTCCAGCTACAACTTCATCATTGTCATACCCTAACAACCAACATAACATAGGTATAATTTGTTTAGAAATCTCTGGGATCATAGATGAATGATAAGGGGGATTTTTCTCAGCAATCTTAGGTACATATGGCATGCATGACTCAAATATAAGAGTTTTCTATTGAAAGGTCATATTTTGATGGATTCCTAACAATATCTCATCCGAAAAAGGGTGTAGGGAAGTGGGAATAGAAACCTGTAAAACTTGCAAGATAGATTTAGGAGCTATAAAAAATAACGGCTCTTAATTATTTGCTATGATAGCTCTCTCACTTGGAAAATATCTATCTACACACCACTCGACGAATTATGGAAAATAATAGGTCTGTGGGAATATGAATTCGGGAAATAAATATTCTCAAAGGGAAAATTCATCACTGTTATCTTAGAACTGTCGAAATTTCTAGTTTTGATGTTTGGAAAGATCAAATTAACACATGGTCTCTACAATTTTGGCTCCCATGTCAGTTAATGGCATTTCATCAAGTTTGATAGATGGAGAGGAAGGCATGGTCTTCCACTAGGTTTTAACTTCCTTTCTTTTATGTGAACTCATTGCTAAATATAAAAGGAAGGCAAAGAAATTAAAATTACTCGTGGAATGACATGCTAAAACTCTCATTCAATTGATGGTTCTCGGCATCTGAAATGGTGTTTTTCTAACTCAATGTCAGTCTGATAGGAGAATAGAGAAGAAAAACTTGAACACAAACTAAAATAACTGTGGCGGGAATATCAGGCGGGGACAGAAAGATGAGGATCATAATTTCATTGATGTGTTTAACGTTAAAAAACATAATGGTATTATTTATTTAATAGCTAATCGTCAGCGGGATTGGCAATTGGAAGGAACAAAATTAGCGGGATGGTAAAATAGAAGAAACTTTAAAACTTTGGTGCAGGGTTTTTTTTGGTGGAAAGCTTTGGACGTTTACCCGGGGGAATTAAAGAGAACATGCCATGTATTCCAATGACATTGTCGCATCTCCATTCATCAAATCGAGAAAGAACATTAAATCAACAACAGATCATGACGTAATTTTATTTTTTAATGAAATTGGTCTTAAAATCTGGACACCAAATTATTTCATATTCCTTTGATTAACTACTAAACCACCATAAGCAAGGCATGGAAGAGGTAACATTTTTTTTTAAACAAATGGTTCTATAATATGCTTTCTTTTAATTATGATCCTAGCAATAGTGAATTGGGTGCATTATAGAAACAAGGGTGGCAACGCATGATCCATATTTGAAGAATATGTCTTATATCATATTTGTTCTTTTTTACTTTTGATGTGCATATTTGAACTTATCCTAAAATTTCCAGAAGCCAAGCAAAATTTAATATTTTCATTAGGGTATATCTATCCATCAGTAATATAGACGTTGGATTCCATTATATGTCTTCAGTTAACCATTTTGTATAAAACATTTGGGATGTTATTGTTTTGTTTTTAACATTCACATCATTGGAAACCCTAGATATATGTTGCATACATGTTGTTTTATGTAATCGAAACCATGATACAATTTTCTTATAGCCGAGAGCTGAACTTTCTAGAGTTCCAAATGTACCCCTCGTTGTTAACCCCGAGGAGACACCGGTCTAGCATTTAATTGACCAATATGGAGGCTTGATCCTGGCCATACATTTATCATGGTTTATATCACACGATAAGAAATTATAGGCAAGGATCTAGGGAAACAACCTCAAAAATTTTCCTTGGGCGGAGTTCATTGTCATATTTGTCATTTGAAGCTCTCCATTAGCTCCGACTTAGGGTTTTCTTTTGGTTTTTTCTTTTTTCGCTGGTTACAGAAGGCTACCACAACGATCTCACCATTGTAGCCAACTTTCCCTAGATCATAGCTGTCATTGCTCTTCTTTGATAACATATCCGTGCAAAGATATATTACGTGCATAAATTCTCTAGCTTCTTCCAACATTTTCCTTTTTATTGTATTTCATTTTATAAGTGTCATGCTCTTTCATAGGGTTTTATTAGCGCTATGCTAGTGATAAAGTGATATATATTCGGTACAATGTCCACTCCAATAATTATTCACATGGGAGTCATGTTGGAACGTTGTGGAAAATTCCATAACACACAAATAAAAAAAATGCTATCATATAACAGTGTGTTTTTAACTCAGAAAACAGAAAATGGCTTGCTCGAAATGGTGTTTCATCAAAGCAGTTTGGTGTTGCAGCAACGTAGTTAGAATTTCTCATAATTCAAAAACAACTAAAACCAGAACAATACTCTGTTTTGCATAGTGGAAATAATAAAAAAAACGTTTGCGAGATACGTTGTTACACCAACACGTAATAGCGCAATTTCGTCAGTTGGTGTTCTTGGTGTTGCAGCAACGTAATTTCGTTAGTTGCTGATCTTGGTGTAACAACAACGGGCTTTGACGTCAAGTCAATTTTTGATTTACGTTGTAACAGCAACGTGTTTTGATGTCAACTCAATTTTTGACTTACGGTGTAACAACAACGTGTTTTGACGTCAAGTCAATTTTTGACTTACGGTGTAACAGCGACGTGCAACGGTGTAACAACAACATAAAATAATTTGTATTCATAAAAAGTAAAACCAACTCATAGAGTAAACCAACCGATACAAATTCGTCTTCCTCACATAGAGGGATTTTCACAAACCAATTTTCTTTATCTCAGAAAATTACACATTCAACACTGCTGTGCGTTACAGAAAAGACTTTCTGTCAATTTTCTATCCCTAAAACAGAACTGTTGTTCATTACATTTATAGGAAAAAACATATCTGAGTTTAAACAATAAAATAATGAGAATATCTTCTAACGCTTATCTACGTATTGAATGCAGCAAGCGGTGATGCCTTTATCAAGAAAACAAGTCGGCGGTTGCACGAGAATTCAATTCTAAGAATTTAATGCTCATCAATGTGCAAAATATCAAGAGTGACTTTGCGGCATCGAAAAACCTGGAATATCTACAGAAGATCAGATTTCTGTCCAGCTGTTTTGTGTTGCAGTTGGAATTAAATTCCAACACTCCCCCTTAATTTCAACTACTGCATACCTAGGCATTTCCTGAAATGATCAAAAATTTTCTTTGCTAATGGTTTTGTCAAGATATCAGCTAGCTGATCCTCTGTTCTGCAGTGCTGCAAAACAATCTCACCATTGTTAACCAATTCACGTATGAAGTGAAATTTGGTATCTATATGCTTTGTTTTTTTATGAAAAACAAAGTTTTTAGATAATGCTATTGCTGAGCTATTGTCACAGTCAATGGTTGTGCCATTTTCTTGTTCATGACACAAATCTCTGAGAACTCTTCTCAGCCAGACTACTTGGCATGCTGCTGTTGTTGCTGCCACATATTCTGCCTCTGTTGTTGACAAAGACACAATTGGTTGCTTCTTGGAAGCCCATGAGATGGCTCCTGATCCCATATGAAACACATATCCTGATGTGCTTTTTCTATCATCAACACTTCCAGCGCAATCACTGTCCGTGTAACCTGTCAACATGAAACTTTCAGAAGAGGAGTATAAAATACCAAACCCCTTCGTTCCATTCACATACCTTAGAATCCTCTTGGTTGCCTGCCAATGAGCCTCTTTCGGTCTTTCCATAAATCTGGAGATTAAACTCACAGCATGCATAATGTCCGGCCTAATTGCAGTCAAGTACATAAGGCTGCCAACTATGCTCTTGCACAATTTTGGATCAAAATCCTTGCTGTTGTCTTCTTTGGTCAATTTCAACCCCACTATAGTTGGAGTCACAGCTCCCTTACTGTTCTGCATGTTAAATCTTTTCAACACTGCTTCTACATATTTATCTTGAGAAATGAAAACACCATTTTCACTTCGGTATACTTCAATTCCAAGAAAATATCTTAAGAAGCCAAAGTCAGTCATTTCAAATTCATTTTTCATGACTGCTTTAAAATCAGCAATGAGAGAAGCATCATTGCTAGTAAAAATCAAAGCATCTACATATAAAACAACAATATTAATATTACCGTCATTCTCCTTTATGTAGAGTGTGGGTTCACTATCACACCTATCAAACCCCTTCTCAATCAGATAAGCATCTATTCTGTTGTACCATGCTCTTGGAGCTTGCTTCAGCCCATAAAAAGCCATCTTTAGTTTGCAAAATTTATGCTCTTGGCCATCAACTTCATAACCTGGAGGTTGTTCAACATAAACCTCTTCTTTTAACACTCCATTTAGGAATGCATATTTAACATCCATCTGATAAATCTTCCATTTGTGTTGTGCTGCAATAGACAACATTGTTCTCACTATTTCCATCCTTGCTATTGGTGCAAAGGTTTCATCATAGTCTTTGCCTTGTTGCTGCTTGTAGCCTTTCACAACAAGTCTTGCTTTGTGCCTGTCAATCTTGCCTTCAGCATTGCTTCTAGTCTTATAGACCTGTTAACACCCAGGTTGTTCCCTTTGACTCCCAAGGGAATACGGCTGGGGTAACCACTAACCAATCTTTGGATT
>APFE031104832.1:31786-54899 GCA_000404065.3 Pinus taeda
CCTGATAATCTTGAGGTAAGGCCACTGGATTGGCAGGTAGTTGCAGAGGAGCATATCTGGCCATATTTACTAGATTTTGGGGGTTAACTAGGACAACTGGGACGAGGGGAACAATAGGTATCACAGGGGTAACAGGTATAGAAGGTATCACAGTGTGGGATAAGGGAATTTGTGTAGGAGAAGAAGGAATTGGTGGGGAACTTTGAGATGTTGATGGGGAACTAGGGGATGTAGAGCGGAATAGGACTTTGATTGGAGTGGGAATTGGGTTAGGATGCTCAGACTATGAACTGATATCAGCAAGTTGGTCTTGTTTTTGCTGATTCCTAACTAATTTGGGAATTGTATTGGGATTATGGAAGACAGAAGGGGGATTAGGATCAGGATTGGCCCTAGTGTGCCGAAAATTCTTCTTGGGAGCCAGCTTCTGAGCTAGTCCTATTGGATTTTATGAAAACTTTGTATAGCACAGAGTATAGCAAGGACTGGTCAGGATTTTTGGAAGGATTATATGTATCTGTGTTGGGTATGAAAGATATCCGAATCAGGTCTTCCTTCAAGCTGCAAATGCTTATATGGGAGCAGTTTGAAAGTTTCTTGACTGATATTCAGACTTGAGTGCAAGTCCTGAAAAGGTCCCTAGTGGAGTTGCCATTTATGTTAACTCCCAGGTTGTTCCCTTTGACTCCTTAGGGAATACGGCCGGGGTAACCACTAACCAATCTTTGGGCTACAGCTTCTAGCCCAGCTGTAGTCAGAGAGGGCTCTCTCTGTCGGTTTGTCACTGTTTTAATGAAGTTTTTAGGCTAGTTATGAAGTGAATTTTTGTTTGTTTTTATGTTTGGTTGGGAGGATGCTTTTGATAGCTTTTAGAGTCTGTCTGCAGGTGAAACTAATCCATTGGGCAATGGGGTCTTTGACTGTCATTCCCTTGAGATCTTGACTTAAGTGCAGTTGTAACTACAGGGCCTGTATGTATTCCATGAAACAATTTGTAAATTGTGAGAGTGAAAATGGAGAATAACCAGTAAAGAGCAATCAAGGGTTCCTTACTAAGCTGAGTAACGTGAAGGAGGCCTATTATTTAGGAGCAATCACTTGAATTCCTAAAATAACAGAACATTATGAAGATACAGTATCAAAGGTAGCACTGAAGAATTACTCTTTAGATACTTTAACTGAAGAAAACATGTAAAATGACTAGGATTGAGTTAAGGGTAATCAAAGATTAAATCCTGGAACTATTCTTTTTCCTGGCCATTTAGCTTTGAGTACATGGAGAACATGAAAGATATATGACAGTATAGCAAAGATATATGTAACAGAGAGTAGCAAGTAAAACTTATCGAGCCATGAAATACACAGGAATCCTGCAAATTCTTAGTCATACACCATCAGGACATCAAGAGAGACACAATGCTTGGAGAAATTCCATCATCCTTTGTATTAGCTGTCTGAATATTTACACATAAGAGTAACAGAAGAGAAATCAAGAGATCTTTTACATCCGGAGTCCAACCCCTGCTAACAAATGCGAGGGGGAATATATAGAAGTCTATTACAAAAATATCTCAGGTATGAGTCATCTGAGCGGAAAAATATCTTCCTACAATAGTACTGAGCTGGTAGATGAGCAGTTATTACAATCTTCAATGAGCTATAAAAGCTCTTAACTTCTGTCAGAACAATCTTGGCATTTGGAGCTTACGGAGTTGGTTGAAGTGGCTGAGTGCTTTGACTTAACTGCTGAGTGGCCTGTCCGTGCAGCTGTGGTTTGTGTGTCCTCTTGGCCCTGTCAGGAAATGGTCATAGACTGCTGACTTGGTGGCTCTTGGAGTTGGCTGAGGGTGTACCACCAAGTTTTGTGCATTGCTTTGTCCTTTGGCCAGCTGTCATGGTCCATCTGTTGGGTCCGCCTTTAACTGCCTTAGATGCTCGCTTTATCCTCATGTTGTCCTGTATTTGATCTGGGCTGGTAGTGGCTGAATAGCTGAAGCTATCGTGGCAGAATTCTGAGCATTGATTGCCACCAATCTTCCTTGGGCATCTGATGCCTCCTAATTTTTATCAAGGTTTCATCAGCCTCTGTATATTTGAAAAAATTGGGAGGAGTCTCAAAAAGGTGATTTACTTCATTTTCAATGAAGAATAGGCCTCCCAATTTATCATATAAATTCTGTCCTGAGGGAGGCCCTATCTGTTCAGATGAACTGCCAGATGCAGTGATCTGATTTTCAATATATGTCACCACTCTGTTGGCAAACTGCTCTTGGGAGACCAATTTTCCTGCACTAGTTAAGAGACTGGGCAGGCCTCTTGCTTGTAGTTCTGCCATTTTGATCCTGAATTCCTCCACATCTGCTATCATTTCAAAACACTTTCTCTCCACTGCCTGTATATAACTCCTGAGGGTGAGCACTTTCTTGGCAAGGAGGACAGCTTCTGTTCTATTGGGAATGCCCATGGCTGCCAATTCCTCCTGTTCATGCCTGTTCAAGAAATCTACCATCCTATTGGCCTGTTCTGGCCTGTTTCCCAGTACTGCTTTGGCCTTATTGATCTCTATATGTGCTTGGCCTAGCAATTCCATCTGTTGATGTATTGTGTTTATTGATTTCCATTGTTGTGTGATGGATTTGCTTATTTTGGCCCATAAAATTCTCTTTATTTCGGCCATGGCTGTTTCTAGATTTAATTATTTTTCTAGGGCCTTTATCTTGTCCTTGAGGGCCTTTATTTCTCTGCCCTGCTCAGCCACTGTCATCTTCGATTTGTCATATTTCGACTCCATCTCTGCCAACTTCTCCTTGGTTTTCTTTATTTCATCGGCCTGGAGCTCCATTTTCTTGACAGCCTTGGTTATGTCTTCTATAGATGGATTATCCTGTTGAGCTGCTGATGTTCCTGCTGTTGCTGCTGTTGTTGCTGCTGTTGCTGCTGTTGCAGAAGTAGTTGGAGGAGCTTGGGAAGTGGACTCTCCCTGCTTGTCTTGTATTGCTCCCTCCAATTCTTTTTCCAATTCTCTTATCCTCTGATCCTGTTGCAGCAAGAGGTCTAGCTGATCCTCTAGCTGTTTCTGCTTTTGAAGCTCAGCTGTCTAAGGGTGTTCAGTGGGTGGCAGCTTCAACCTCTTCCTCAAGGCATTGAGGTCATCCTCTTTCTTCTTCATAAGGGCCTTAACGCCTGTTGGATCATTAGGATCATGCCCTAAGCCAACAATGATATCTTCAAGCGATTTTATTCTGTTGTCCTTGGCTTTGGAGGACATCCTCTCAATGCCCAGCTGAGTGTTAGTGTTTTTCAATGATTCTTTCAGCTCATGGGCCAATGTGGCCTTTTCCACTAGGGTGGCATAGACCATCTCTCCAGCCTGCTTATGGAGTTCGATTTGGTCCATGGGGTGTATATCTCTAGCCAGGACCTCCACCCTTGTCTTTATGAAGTCTGCAGCTGTCTTAGGCTGCGGCCCCTTGGGCTTAAAATGATTGAAAATTATCTTTTCCTCTTGGATGTCATAAACAGACACCAGTCTTTCTTGCATGGCTGGTGTAGCATCTATAAATTGTTTGTACACCTCAACCCTCAATAGCTCATTTTGAGCCTTTATTTGTTTGAAGGAAGCCTTGGTGCTCTTTGGCTTCTTGCTCTGCTGTGATTGGGAGGCCACCTCCAAGCTAACCTGTAAATTTTGCTCCTGCTGAAAGGAGCTTGTTCCTGTCTGCTGGCTGCTCTCCTTGTCCTTTGTTGAAATATTTAAGACATCTTCAGTGATGTCTTCCACCTCTGGAGAATCTGCCCTTTGCCTCTTGGCTTCTGGCTAGTCGGAGGATCCACTGAGAGGAGTGGACTCTTCTCTTTGTCTTTTTACTCCCCTTTCTTCATGTGTTGGGGTTTGTAGAACTGGGGCAATTGACTGTTGTGTTTGAGATGGTGGCGTTTGTATTGCAGGAGTTTCTGGCAGCCCATTTTGTAGCTTATCAGCTTGTTCTTGTTGCTGGCCCGTTTGCTGCTCTGTTTTCTGCTGTGTCTCCTGCTCTGTTTCCTTCTCTATTTCCTTCTCCTTCTGTTGCTCTGTTTGCTGTTCTGCCTGATGCTCAATTTGTCCCTTTACCAGCTCATCTTCTGCACCTAGTATGCCTTTGCCTTTGTCCATTGCTGATACTGATGTAGTAGGTGCCTATGGTGCAGTCCTTGTAACTGAGGTCCCTTGTCCCACTGAGTAAGGCAGTCTGAAGGGTACCTGCTGCACATAATCTAAGTCAATTGTCTTTTCAAGCTCCTTGACATTTTTAAGCATTCTTTCTTCCTCAGTTAGACCCTCAACTAGAGTATCCGGTTGCCATTCTTGCAAGTTGGCATTTTTTTCTATGTGAGGGTATTGGCAATGCTTAATGGCTAGGAGCCTATACTTATTTCTCCTAGCAGAGATGAATCCTTGAGGGTCATAAGGGACCCATCGAAAGCTATAGGACAGCTTGTAATTGTCCTTCAGGATCAAATCTGCAGCTTCCCATCCTTCCTTCTTATTCATGATGAAAGGGCCCATTCCATTTTTGAAGTTAAGGTGAGCCTTTTTCTTGGAGCTGTGGAAGTGGGTAAGGTCTGACTGAATCAGTTGCCTGTAATATTCCAAGGCAAACAACCTCATTGGTACATATTTGGGGAGCCTGTATGGACAGAGCTCACATCCATAGACCCTGAATACTGTATGATGTTCATATAGGTACCAGTCACCTATTTTGTTGTTCTTAGAAAGCTGCAGAGCTTTCTTTATCTCATTGGATATTCTGGGAGGTGGTGACTTCATCAACATGCAGGAGACTGGGTAGACAAACTGGTCGACAAATTCACAGTAGGTATAGGGTGAATTTGTGACTTTGTGATAGACTGAGGTCCAGAAGATAACAGATCTTCTTTCCCCTGTATGATCCAGCCTTCTGATGTAGCATGGGAATGCTTCAGAATGATAATACATGAACATATGGTAGATGTAAGCTGAATATCTGAAGACCCCCTGTCTGTCCACTTTGGTCAACTGATCATGAATCTTATTGGCTATGAACTTAACAAAGTTGTACTTTTGGGCAGGGGGTTCGTATGGGCTGTAAACAGACAGCAGTACTAGCATGGCTCTATCCACATGCTCACTATTTTGGTGCCCCAACACATAGGCTATCATGTCTAGTAATAGCCTACCTACATCATTGAATTGATCATTCAGATAGGGAGGTGGCTCTGTAGTCTGGCATTCAGGTCTCATGAAGTTCCTGATGATCTTTTGCAGTTCTTCACTGGTCATCTTGTCACCAGCATCCATCAAATAATTCATGGAGAATGGGATCAGCAACTCTGTCTAATCAAAGTGTAACATCTTTTTTATGGACTCAGCATTGATGTAAAAGAGGATCCTCCCTGATGGGGTGCTGATGGCTCTGTGCTGGGCATCATAGTGTTCATCACAGAGGTGAATGATTTCGGGGAAAACATTCACAGCTGGGAGACAGTAATAGGGCAGGTTTGACTCCCAGATCCCATGTGTACCATGCCCATCCTTGTAGTCTTCCCTTAGTCTACTGAAGGTCTGCAAGAAGTCCCTGCTTCCTTCAAAGTCTCCAATGAGACCATCCTTGTCTACTAATGGCAGGGCCTCCAGCTCCTTATTTGTTTGACTCTGTGAGGCCACACTGATGGATGAAGTTGCAGGAGATGCCATGATAGAAGTTAATCTATAGAGGTAGGGGCAATGGTTTGACAAGTCCTTAAAGAGTTTTAGCTGCAGGTCAACTATTGACACGGTCTAATGTCCTTCCTTCAGTGGATAATGCAAACTGGCTTCTGTGGTTTGCTGTGAAATTCACAGGGATGTGAGTTGTTAATGAGAGATTGCAGAGCTAGTGAGGTTTTTTGGTATGAAAACAGGTGGCCTGTACTTGGCAAAAGGGAACAATGCCTAGTACCTCGGGGGGGATTTCGGGGTCTTTAGCCCGCGAAACGAGCACTCTTCTGTCGAATTAGGGTTTAGGGGTGCTGCAGTTTACTTGGGCTGACTTTGTGTGAGAGGCAGAGCTGAATTTCAAGAGTTTAGCTGGTGCTTAATGGTGAATTTTTACAAAGAATTGAAATGCATAGGTGAAGTAGGAAACCGGCTAAATACCTGGAAAAACTAGCTTGGATGCTTGCGAGCTGGGCTGTGGAGGCTTAGCACAGTCGAATTGTGGACTTGCAATGGTTGAAATCTTTGAATTTGTTGGCTGGAAGACAAATTTCGTGGCAGCTGGTTGTCAACGGCTCCTTCTTTTACGCATGAAAATGACTTGAAACGGCTTATTTGGCCGTTTATAACGTTGAATTTCGGAAAAAGCCGCTATTGGCGCTTTTCCGCCGATGATGTCAGCATGACGTCATGGTGGGCCCATAGTACGGTGGTGACGTGGCACTGACGTGAGAGCCAGGGTGGCAGGACACGGTGGTGGGCTGATGTGGTGGCAGGGCTGCATGGAGGGCCACGGGGCGCGGGGGCGGACAAAAGTAAGGTGACGTCAAGATGGCGTTAGAGTGACGTAGGAGGGAGAGCGGTAAGCTGGATGGTGGTAAGCGGGTTCCTCGCACCACCTTTGGGGCAAAGGCGGTATCGGGGAGAGGGCTCCAAACAACCCCAGCGCCCGCCACGCGTCCTTGTACGGGCCCAAAACCACTTTCCCCAGATGCTAAAGGTCGGCAGATCGGGGAGTAAGATTGACCGCCCACCCTTGGATCTAATCGGCGGAGATCGGACGGCTGGCGGGTCCTCCGATGGGTCGTGCAGGTTGGGAAGGGGCCCGCCATGTAATTAAAATATTGATTTAAATATTTGGGCGGGGAACTTTGGGTTTTATGGTTTTTTCGGGTTTTATCATGTTTTGAAAAAAGGGTTATGGGTAGGAGGGGTTTTATTATGATTTTTCTTTGCAAATGAGGGCTATATGAACAAAATGACATGGAATGAGAAGAGATGACCTCGGAGGTTCATCAAAGTGACCAGGTGTCACTTTGGTTCCTTTTTGAATAGACCATATGGCTATAATGCCAAGGGGAGGGATATTTATACAAATTTTGGGGTTTATACACCATGGTGTTAATACTAGTAGGGAAGGGTGAGGTAGGGGAATTACATAATAGGATTAACTGTTAATGTGGGGGGAAAATATGGATGAGGATGAGTACAACCAGGTTTTCTTGAAAATAACTTAGTGTAAAGAGTAGATCAAAATGAAAAGACTTTTTGCACAAGAAATGTGGCTTTTAAGGCCATAAGAACATCACAAAGCCATAAGTTTCTCTGCTCTACACAACTTGGGAAAGGGTGTTAATAATGAGTGATATACAAATGAAAACAGGGAAGTTAGTCATGCTCCAGTGTGTTGCTTTTCCTGTAGATGATTAGCAACTTTGGTCTTGAAAGAAACACCAGTTCTGCAACCCCATCTACCTACCCAACTATTTTGCCTAACATTTTTATTTCTTCTTGTAGGGTGCACTTAGGCTAGCAAACCCTTTAAGTGCCTTTTCTTTTACATTGGCTTTTTTTCTTTCATTTCCTATGTAAGGCTACCCTTATTCCTTCCAAGGCCCCAGATTAAGTAGTTGGGAACCTTAGCTTCTCTACCTAGCTACTGATCTGCCAAGATTAAACAGTTTGGACAGATTTCTTTCTCTATTCTACAACATAAATTGAAAACATGGCATGATCTAGTTTAGACTGTTGGGTCATCCATAAAACTTTTGTGAATATGCAGGCCTGTATACACCTTCTCTTTTCTTGCAAATATGGAACCTTTGTAACAGCAAAAATGGAGCATATTTGGCCCTTGTATTTACCAATCATGAAATATGAAACCTATTGGTATAGGTATCCAACAAGACCCACTTAACTCCCATGGCATCTTTTCCTTCACGGAGGTCCCCTAACTCCCATGTTTTACTCTTTTCAATTGCACCAATTTCTTCATTCATTGCTTCAATCCATTTATCTTCATTTACAACATCTTCAAAATGAATTGGGTCATCAACATGACAACACAAAGCGAATAATGAATTCAGACCAGTATTGTTACTTACCTCTTCTTGTTCATAAATCTCATTCAGATTTCTGAATCTTGGTCTTCTTGGTGTGCTTGGAGTTCCATCCGAACTTGAGGGTATTTCTGATCCCTATGGTGTGCTTGAAGAAGCACTTCCTTGACTTCTTAAGGCTATTCGAATTCCAGCTTGTGGTGTGGTTTGTTGAATTTGCTGTGGTGGAGGAGGAGCCACCAAGGAAGGATTATTTTCTACTGTCCCTTCCTCTTCTTCTTGATTAGACAAAATTTTCTTCACATTCACTGTTTTTTCTAAGCTTCCATCCCAAGCTTCATCTTCAATGAACTGCACATCTCTGCTTACAATCAATTTCTTAGTGGATGGATTATAGAGTTTGTATTCTTTTGACTCATCACAATAGCCAATAAATACACACTTCTCCCCCTTATTATCAAGCTTTTTCCTTAGCTGATCCGGTACATGCGCATAAGCTACACAACCGAATACTCTCATGTGAGTGATAGTTTGCTTTTGACCACTCCATGCTTCTTCTGGTATTTTGTTCATGACAACTTTAGTTGGGCATCTATTCAAGATGTAAACTGCGCAAGTGGCAACTTCTGCCCAATACTCATGAGGCAAGTGTTTTTCCTTCAGCATACTTTTAACCATGTTAAGAATGGCCAAATTCTTTCCTTCGGCAACACCGTTTTGCTGAGGTGTATACCTTGCGGTAAACTACTTTTGTATGCCATTTTCTCTGCAAAAACGTAGAAAGTCTTGGGAGATGTATTCTCCTCCTCTATCTGTTCTGAGCACTTTGATATAATGCCCACACTGCTTCTCAACAAGAGTTTTTAGGTGATGGAATTTCTCAAACACTTCACTCTTATGTTTTAGCATATACACCCATGTCTTTCTGGTGTAATCATCAATGAAAGTTAAAAAATATCTATTTCCGGCAAATGATGGTATTTTCATCGGTTCACACACATTAGAGTGAACAATTTCCAAGGGTGCTTTTGCCCTTATACTCTTTCGTGCTGGAAAGCTTTCTTTGTGTTGTTTGCCCAAGATGCAACCTTCACAAAGGCTGTCCGGTTTCTCGATCAACAACAATCCCTTTACCATTCCCTTTCTGTGCAACAGATTCAGGCCTCTAAAATTGAGATGTCCAAATCTCAAGTGCCACAACCAATTCACGTCTTTCACTTGTTCCTGAAATACTTCTTGTGTTACAGCCGCAATAGATCTTCCTTCCTTCAAATCTGCACTGAGTTTGAGAGGAAACATCCTATTGCTGGTCATTTGCACCTGTGCAATGATCTTCTTACTTGGAGGTATGTCTCTGATCGTACACGTATCATCTTTGAAGAACACATTGTAACCTTTGTCAATGAGTTGTCCAATGCTCAAAAGATTACATTTTAGACCAGGTACATAGTATATCTCTGGCGCAATCATCTGTTCTCCATTTCTTGCTCAGATATTGACTCTTCCCTTACCCTTGACATATATCTTACTATCAGTTCCTCTTGTTACCTCAAATTTCACATTTTCATCCAGAATGGAAAACATTGCAATATTTCCAGTCATGTGATTACTACAACCTGAGTCTAAGAACCAAAAATCTTCTTGTTTGTCTTGTGCAATGTTACATGTTAACAACACATTCGTTGGATTCTTATCTTCTTCATTTGCAAAATTAGTATTCTGCCTACTATTCATGTCAATTTGTTTTTTTCTACATTCATTGGCGTAGTGCCCATATTTCTTACAATAATGACATTGGACTTGGGATTTGTCATACCTTTGTCCATGAGCTTGCTGTTTGCTTGAACCTTCATCTTGGTTCTGACTGTAGCTCCTTCCGCTTGTGCTTGTAGGATAATATCTGCCTCTATTTTGGCTTCCTCCACGACCTCTGTTATTTACTCTGCCTCGACCTTTTCTTTGGCTGAAAGACATGTGAGTCTTGAATGCTCGCTCAAAAGAGGAATATGTTCCTTTACTTAGTCTGTGTTCATGAGACATAAGAGAAGCACTCATTTTATCTACCGTGAACTGTGAGAGATCTTTTGTTTCTTCTATTGCTACCACAACAGCATCAAACCTTGAGGGTAAACATCTCAAGATCTTCTCTACGATCCTTCTTTCTTCAAGAATTTCACCATGAGATCTCATCTGGGTTATCAACCCAATAACCTGAGTGAAGAATGAATTTATTGTATCAGATTCCTTCATGCTAAGGGTTTCAAAGTCTCTACTCAACATATGCAACTTTGCAGTCTTCACCTTCTCCATGCCTTGATAGGCAGTTTTGAGAATATCCCATGCCTCTTTGGATTTTTTGCTGCTGAAATCCGTGAAAAAACACTTTCATGTACTGATTGGAAGAAAAAAAAGAGGGCTTTGGCATCCTTCTTCCTGTCGCTCTTCAACTGGTCTCTTTCTACTACTGTCAAAGCAGCCAATGCTATTGCATCTGTAGGTTCAGCATAGCCAGTCTCAACCAGCTCCCATATTCCTTGAGAAGAAAACAATGCTTTCATTGTTATGGGCCAATAACTGTGATTTTTCCCATTAAACTGTGGCAGTTGGGAATTTGTCAAACCTGTTCCAGCATCTGCCATCTTAACTCTGTATAGGTAAAGAAGAGATACTGATTGTATAATTAAAAACAAGCAAGAACTTTCTCTGTTGGAAAAAATCTGCTAAATAAGCTTCTTACAGCTCCTACAGTGAAAACAAAAACTCTGTTTTTGACTCACTGAGTGCCTAGACCCACTCTGATACCATGTTGGAAGGTTGTGGAAAATTCCATAACAGACAAACAAAAAACATTGCTCTAATATAACACTCTGTTTTTGACTCAGAAAATAGAAAACCGCTTGCTGGAAACGGTGTTTCAGCAAAGCAGTTTGGTGTTCCAGCAACGTAGTTAGAGTTTCTGATAATTCAAAATCAAAACTGAAAACAGAACAATACTCTGTTTTGCATAGCGGAAATAATAATAAAACGTTTGCGGGATACGGTGTTACAACAATGCGAAACTGGTGTAACAGCAACGCAGTTTCGTCAGTGGTTGTTCTTGGTGTTGCAACAACGTAATTTCATTAGTCGCTGATCTTGGTGTAACAGCAACGTCTTTTCATGTCAAGTCAATTTTTGACTTATGGTGTAATAGCAACGTGTTTTGACGTCAAGTCAATTTTTGACTTACGGTGTAACAACAACGTGTTTTGACGTCAAATCAATTTTTGACTTACGCTGTAACAGCAACGTGCAACGGTGTAACAGTAACATAAAATAACTTGTATTCATAAATAGTAAAACCAACTGATACAATAAACCAACTGATACAAATTCGTCTTCCTCACATAGAGGGATTTTCACAAATCAATTTTCTTTATCTCAGAAAATTACAGGTTCAGCACTGCTGTGCGTTACAGAAAAGACTTTCTGTCAATTTTCTAACCCTAAAACAGAACTGTTGTTCATTGCATTTATAGGAAAAGACATATATGAGTTTAAACAATAAAATAATCAGAATATCTTCTAATGATTATCTGTGTATTGAATGCAGCAAGCACTAATACCTTTCTCAAGAAAACAAGTCGGCGGTTGCAGGGGAATTCAATTCTGAGAATTTAATGCTCATCAATGTGCAAAATATCAAGAGTGACTTTGCGGCATCGAACAACCTGGAATATCTACAGAAGATCAGATTTTTGTCCAGCTATTTTGTGTTGCTGTTGGAATTAAATTCCAACAAGTCATAGATTTTCCAAGTTTTTCACAGTAAATTATTAACGGTTCCTCTTCTACTAATTGAATTGGTGTTTTGGTAGAGGGAAATTTATAATTTCCTCCAATTTTTAAAGCATAGGTTTTTCATGCTCGATAGGGCTTTGTCTCCACAGAGACGGGAGGTCATACGCCCTCTTACATGTATCTATTGTCCCATCTATGACAAGAGTTTTACCGTTTGTGTCTTATTTTGTTTTAGCTCTTTGTTAGAGGGTTTTTGATCATACGATTTTTTCTCCATCAATTAATTCCACCCTGGCTCGCTATTGTCTACATTGCTTCTAATGAGTTGGTACGAAGTCATGCTTAAGAAATTTTTCTTCACTTTTTCTCTTGGGAGGTGGCTCAATTTCTCCAAGTTCAGAAATTTTACTTTTATCTCTTTATTTATTTTCCAGGTCTTCATTGAGAGGTGCTCGAACTCTAGCCATGTTTCCTAAAGGGAAACTTGTATATTTTGATAGAATTTTGTTTATGTTTTCTTATCAGGGATTAAACCTTAGTTTCTTCTCTCCTATTTTTATTTTGGTTATTGAGACTACAAATTATCTTCGGCCATGGAATTTTATTACAAAAGAAAATAGCAGGAAAAATATAATTTGTATATCAAACCTTTATCACTAGACTTTCTCTTGTTGAATATATTTATGAACTTTCGTTTTGATAGATTGTACACTTCATGGATTGTAAAATCTCTCTTTTCATATGTAATATAGTTCTCCAGACAATTAATGGTATTCTTCACAGTTATCACAACTTTGTGTGTTTTGGAAATTTCAATCTCTTACGTACTCATGATTTTCTATCTAGATGTTGATGGCGGTGGAAATCCATCAACAAATGGGGTCTTTCTAACGAAAATTCCCTATCAGAATTCCCACCATTTGGTGTGGGAGCCCTTCTCGAAAGAAGGCATGACCACTGTTATGAATCCAACTCACAAAATAGAAGAAAAGATAGATCAAAAACTTCAAAAGAAGCCTCTTTGAGGGGACAGTGTCCTTTACATTACACAAATGAAAAATTCTTGGATGATACAAATTAAAATTACCTCCTTTCTATATATAGGAGTCTAAGGGGTCCCAATAAAATCAAAGCCTACATAAAAAATAATATTGTAGGGGCACAACAATAACAATAGTGGGCTTCTGTAGGGCACAACAATAACAACATAGGGACTACATAAGCACAACAATACAATAAGTGAATTGCACTAATAAAAATAAGATGGTAGACTAGCAGTATAGGGACTCAACATGCCCCTCTCCTCAAAAAAAGTTTTATCCTCAATGCTTGAGTAGTTATGGATCCTTCTATATAAACATTTCATCCTCCCATGTGCATTTTTCAGTAGGTGAGTTCTCCCATTTGTTGAGGTACTCTGAAATAGATTGATTTCCACGGGGAATTCATTGGGGGAGCAATACCATACCATGTTGGTTCACACTGGGGGTTATATATTGAGGTAAAAATGTCATAATATATATAGGATATATTAGGGGGTAAAGGGTTTTTATATTGGAACGTATAACAGTGGAGATCAAAAGTAATGAAAAATATAAAGTGGTATAAAAAATGTTAATGAAAAATGGGGTTTTCTAATTGGGATGGTGTATTGGGTTCATATTGGTATAGCATTAAATAATGTAATTTTTAGAGGTATTTTCCAATATGTCGTCAAATTAGGGGCATTGTTTATTATGTCATGAATGCACATGACATGTTAGAGGTTCATTGAGTGAAGCCCTGTGTTGATTTTGTAGTTGTCGGGTTCTTGATTCCATGACTTCTTCAAATTCCAATATGATTTTTCCTTCCTCATCAAGTTCTCGTAATATTGTTTGAAATGGGAGCTTGCCACCTATAACCTTCCTTAAGCATGTAACATGGAGAACTGGGTGCACTTGAGATGATGCAGGAAGCTCCAATTTGTAATCTTTTCCAACACCTTGTAAGGACCATACTATTTTGGTGATAATTTATTATCCTTCTTAGCTTACTTGAGGGACATTTGTTTGTATGCTTGTAGCCATAAAAATAGCCAGTCGCCTACATCAAAATTTCTTTCACTGTGATGTTGACTTTCCTATTTTTTCATTCGATTATGTGCCAACATGAGGTTATCCTATAGGAGTTGGAGAACTTGTTGTTGATGCTCGATGTAATCTTCCATTGCTTGAACCATAGAATGATTGTCCAAGAATTTTTGGAGATCTAGAGGGATATATGATTTCGTTGTTTAAACCTATAGTGAACACACTACTCCCATTTTTCTTTCTTTAGAAGCCTTGTCATGCCATTAGATATGATTATATTTCTTGGTTTCCCTATGATACCCATTAATTTAACGTCCTTTCCTTCATGAAAAAAATTCAAGAAACGTTCTTGAAAATTGAAAGTTATTGTCCCCAAAGATTGTAACCATTGGACTCCTAGTACAACATGAGCACTACCCATTGGAATGGAAATCATTGGACTATTCAAGACAAATTCTCCCATGGATAGCTTGATATTATGGCACTTTCCAAAGAAATTTTTGGTTCCTTTAGTTGCAACCATTACTTGACACTCTGGTGCTCAATATACGAAGAAATTCAATTCCTTTTCTATCTTACAATGAAAAAAATCATGGGTACTACCCGAACAAATCAACACTGTTACCTTTTCTTCTTGATATGTCCTTCTATCTTGGGAGTTTAAACAGTGGTAATTCCTACCAATGCATTACAAGATATGGTCAAATTCATTTCTTCTTTCTTTGTGGTTTGTTCCTAGTAGATATGCTCTTCTTTTGACGTTTCTTGTTCCTTTTATTCCTCCTCTTCCTCATCTATGTAAATTAATTTCTTCTCAAAAAACTTATGGCCTTTAGTGTATTTTCTATCACAATTTTAAAAAAGCCCCTTTTCTCATTTTTCTTCCAATTGTGTTGGTGTCAACCTTCTAGGTTGTGGAAGGCTACGAGCAACAACACTTCCATATTTATAGTTATGAATGGTAGACTTCCTTGTTGCCATAATGTTTCTTTAATTTTTTCTCGCCAACGTGAATGCCCTCTCAGATGAATTAGGTTCCCAAAGACAAACCTGATGTTGGATGTTATCCTTTAAAGTACCTATGAAGACATCAATCTTATGGTCCTCTGCAATATCGTTTACCCTTATATTCAATTTTTGGAAGTCCTCAATGTGCTCTGCCAATGAACCCTTTTGTGTGAGGTTTATTAATTAGCTAAAGAAGGTGTTTCTCTTTGTATCTTCATAATGTGTTATCATGTTTTCCATAAAAATTGATGAGGTAACAAGTGGTTTATGAGAAAAAAACCCTCTATACCATACAAACTGATTATGTTCTAAATATAAAGATGAAATACGTATCTTTTGTAACAGTTGCACATCATGTAGATCAAAATATCACTCCATATGTAGTATCCAAGTTATCGAATCCTTGCCATTAAACTTCCTCATATCTACCTTTGGGATTTTGTGGCTCTTCAATCCAACTTTAGATTCATGATTAACATTTCTTTTGTTCTCATCATGAGTTTCCTCTACTACCTTTTCTTCATCAGGAAGCCTTTTTTGTAGCAACTTTGTTAAACCTTCCTTTAAACCTTCCCTATCTTTCTTCAAATATTCCATGTTTCCATTCAATTTTTCTTTTATATCATTGATATTATTGATCATACCTTCGATAACTTTTTTCATGTTTTGTGAAAACAAAAGTTGTTTCACTTGGTCTCGTAATTTTGATATATCATGTTGCATTTCTTCCCCTTCTTCATGTGCCATCGTAGAGATTTCGAGTTGCTTAGTACGTGTTTCTATTTTCCTTCTTTGAGTAACGTTAAAATCAAACAACAACATATATGCTTCACTATTCCCTTTGAATCACCCCAAATTGTTTTTTGAAACAAAACCTATGCAAATTTTTAAAAAGGCTGCACACCTTTCTTTTTTTCGCTTTGTAGGAGCTCAATATTGAATCTCTTGTACCTCTATAATTTCAGATATCCAAGGTATGAGATTTATTCTTGAGGTTGCCCTATACATCCTCTTTCTAACCCCACAATTCTGATCGATATAGGATACTCCAGGAAAGAGTTATGCTTAATCTCCCATGATGGTCAGATTATAGACACGTTCAGTAGAGTGCAATTGTACAAAGTGCCACATATCAATTTTTCTACATTCAGCCCTGAAAACTATACCCAACAAGCTATAGTATGTCCTCGTTTTGTTCCTTTCTACGAAATTTGAATCAGATGCTCAGAGAGTTATCATGATTTTCCCAAGGTCACATGTTTGCAATGGAATTTAGCAGCCTGCGAAAAGCCTAACTTTCTTGGATCATATCTTTGAACATATGGCGAACCAAGATATGAAATTTAGCACGAGGTTCAGAAATACCTCAGATAAAATGGGTTTTTATTTAAGCTTTTGAAACTGTTTAAAACAAAAGTTATAGCGAAATGTCCATGATGACATGTTTGATATGGAATTTGGAGCCTGCAAAAACCCTAACTTCCTCAACTCATATCTCCACAAATATAGTCAGAAAAGATCTAAAATTTGGACATGAGGTTTAGCATGATTTCAGCTCAAATGCGTTTTAATTTCCGCTTCTAAAACTTTGCAGAAAAAATGTTATAGTGAAAATTCTTCGATGGCCTATTTGAAGCACCGAAACCCTAAAATCCAAAGCTCTGATACGAAAGCTTATGTAACCAACTCACAAAATAGAAGAAAATATAGATCAATGACTTCAAAATAAGCCTCTTCAAGGGGGCAACCTCCTTTACATTACACAAATGAACAATTCTTGGATGATACAAATAACAAGACCTCCTTTCGATATAGGAGTCTAAAGGTTCCTAATAAAATGAGAGCCTACATAAAAATAATATTGTAGGGGCATAACAATAACAATAATGAGCTTCTATGGGGCACAATAATAACAACATGGGGACTACATGGGCACACAAATATAACAAGCGGGTTGCATTAATGGCAATATGGGGGTACACTAGCATTATAGGGACTTAACAACTGCCATATGTTCTTAAATTCTTTCCTTGCTTACGATGGTTAGCACAAGAGAAAACATTCCACCAATTCAAGAAAATCGTCAACAAATTCAAGATAAGGAAGCACAACAAGTGGAAAGTGATGAACATCTAGAAGAAGGAACCTTTCAGGAACCTTTATAGGAGATTCAACTTGATAATGCACCACCACAGTTGGTTCATAGATCCTTTAGGCCTCATAAGGCTTCACAAAGGTATCATCCTTCAAACTATATTTTGTTAACAAGTGAAGGTGAGCGTGATTTGTTTCAAGGGACTTGTAAATTTGAGCATTGTAAAGAATGGGAGAAAGAAATGGAGGAACAAATGAACACTTTGTTGGAAAATAAAACCTGGGAATTGGTAGATAGGCCTTGCAAAACAACTACATATACAAGGTTAAGCATGAAGGTGACAAAAAGAAGGAGAGCTATAAATAAAGGCTAGTTGTGAAGGGATTTTCTCAAAAATAAGGTATTGATTTCACTGAAATTTTCTCACCTGATATCAAAATGTCATCCATTAGAGTCATTCTTGGTCTTGTTGTTGCTTTAGAATTAGAATGTGAATGAATAGATGTAAAAATTTATTTCCTTCATGGTGGATTGGAGGAACAAATTTATATGAGAAGCAAAAAGGCTTCATAGAAAAAGGCAAAGAAGACTTAGTTTGCAGGTTGGAGAAGAGCTTCTATGGGTTGAAGCATGCACCTTGGAAATGGTATAAGAAATTTTATTCATTCATGTTGAAACATGGTTTTCAGAGGTTGGAAGTTGACCATTTTGTCTATATCAAGATTTATGATCAATAAAAATATATAATATTCATGTTATATGTGGATGGAATGTTTATTGTTAGGCATTATAAGAATATGATCAATAGGTTGAAGAAATATTTGGGCAACAAATTTGCAATGAAGGATTTACGTTCGACACAACATATATTGGTCATGTAGATTATATGTGACAAGAAAGCATAATGTTGTGGTTGTCACAAGAAAAATATATCAATAAGGTGCTTGAAATATTAAAAATGAAGGATTCCGAACCGGTTTGTACACCCTTTGCAACCCACTTCAAGCTGAGTACTGAGTTATGTCCTAGTGATCATAAGAAGAAGGAAGAAATGAGAAATATTCCTTATGCTTCAGTACTTGGTATCTTGATGTATTCCATGGTATGTATATGACGAGACATTACATACTCAGTGGGAGTGTTGTTCTCGGTGTACTGTAGCCGCAAGATGATCGCTGGTTTATCTATGGCGAGGTTTCAGGGAGCCTATGGGGCTTCCGATATACCTAGAGGGTACGTGGAAGACAGTCCGTGCACGGTTCTGTCTAATGTGCTACTACTCGAAGGGGTACCCACAGGGGTTACAAGGGAGTCCAACAGATGTGACCACCTCTTGGTATTTCCTGCATGCATGCCTCCCCAAATCCGCGATTTATGCGCTCAACGACAGATCCTGTGGTTAAAGACGCCGGAAACGTCTCGAGCCAAAAAAAAAAAATTGTACTAATTGGAGATCCCACCGGCCCTGGAAAGAGTCTGATACCACTTGTTATGCTTCTTAAACCTGCAAATGATACCCAAATACAGAATATGCGAGAAAATAGCCGGATAACACGGAATATGCGAAAGAAAAGATATCCAGAACACAGAAATAGCGAAGACTTTATTATTCAGAGAGTAATTTCACTGCTCTTCGAGGGGGACCTCCAATAGAGCAAGCCTCGATTACAAAATAAGACACGATGCCCCTCGCAGGGAGTTACTATCCTTTATATATGACTCCTACAAGTAATACCACGGGTCAATACCGCTTATTACTAATACCGTTGGCCCATTTGCAACTAACTGTGATTCCTTTATTAATTGCGGATTAACCACTTACAATTATGAATATGGGGTTTATTGACTCTTAACTATGACGTGGTCCCATTACATAGATAAGGGGGTTAGGGTGGGACCCTAACAAGTGAGCAGGTTCCATTCCAATCCAGGAAAACAACATTGGAAAGAAGTAAAATGGATTTCGAGGTATCTCAAGGGTACTAGTCATTATTGTCTATGTTTAATTCATAATTAGACTATGATTGAAGAATTTACAGATGCAAATATGGCTGGAGATACAGACACCAAAAAGTCCACTACATGTTATTTGTATACATTTGGAGGTGTAGCAGCATCTTGGGTATCAAGACTACAAATAATAGTAGCTTTTTCTACAATAGAGGCGGAGTACATAGCTACAATAAAAGCTTGTATAGATATATTGTGGATTTAGAGATTCCTAGTAGAGATAGGAATATAGTAGGACAAGTATGTGCTATATTTTGATATTCAAACTGCCTTTCAATTGGAAAAAAATCCAACATTTCACTCAAAAGCCAAGCACATTGACTTAAGGTACCATTGGATTAGACATGTGTTAGAGGAATGACAATTATCCTTGGAAAATATCCATATAGGTAAAAACCCTGCTGATATGCTCACTAAGATTCTACCAAGAAATAAACATGAGTTATGTAGAGGCATAGTAGGACTTATTGTGACTTAATTTGGCTTCAAGTGGGAGAATGCTAGTGGTGAAACCAAACATTAAAGCCAAAGAAAACCAACTACACCACCCACCAATAGGGAAAATTTTAGGGGCTAATATTTGTGGGTGGGCTAATTTTCCATGCTTTTTCCCAAAAAATAAAACAGCCAATTTCCATTTTTCCTAAACATTATTCGCCCAAAATGTACGGTGTAAAATTGATTTTCTTTAAAAATCGCCAAATATTTATATAGACTTCATATAAAATAATTATAAATGTAAATATTTTTAGAAAATTATTGCAAACATTTTATAATTTGTATACTAAATACTAGTAAGATTCCCAAGATTTTTAAACATTAAGATAAACTTCCATGCTTAAATTTTTCCTTGCCTACCACCCAACTCCACCAATCACCTACCCTCAGGGAATTTCAATGTGAAATCCATGAAAAACAGATGCAAAAAGTCTAGAACTTTCTCGATCAACTATAAATTTTTAATTTTCCCCGGCCTAGAAGTCCAAGCAAGGCAAAACTTGCAATAAAATGTGAAGTGTGATTTATGTTCTCCATTGTTAATGTATCCCTGTTTCTAAGATATGTCTGTGAATTTTTCTAAGTGTTATGTTCTACTGTGACTTTCTCCACTCTTATTTCCATCACCATGGACTCAGACCAGCACTGTAATTTACACTCACCGCAAGTGCTGAGGAAAGAAGCTTATATTGAACACTATTATTCGGGTTCTTTAATTTGGTATCTATTACTGGGCTTTCACCAATCATATATTCCATCACATTCAAAACTAGGCTAGCCACTTCATTCAAAATCTCTATGGCAATGCCATTTTGAATCAATTTTTGAAAAATAAACCGCAATTGGAGTGGAATATGATCAACAATCCTTAATCTTACCACATTCTAGTAAGCAATGAGATTAATCTTCAACTCAAAGGTGGCCTCGGGCTCACCACTACTAACCTTTGGTACATTTTCCAATTTAATTTCTTTAATGTGTTCAATATAGAGAGTGCATGAGGTTCTTTTGAAAGCGCTAATGAATTCTTTCTTCCATTCTTGCAATTTGAATAAGGATTTGGTGTAGCAAGGACTCATGGTGAAATCTATACCCTTCTCCATTTCCATCATATCTTTGACATACTTAATGCATTCATCCTTTCTTTTCTTGCCAAGTACACCTTAAAAATATCTCCTTGATAATGACTATAACTTTGGATAGCTCTATGTTTCAAAATCAATCACACGACTTATAATTTTGTCCCGATACTCGGAAAAATTGAATGCTAAGTCTCTGCTTGTCTCAAACATGGTATTAATATGATTGTTCAACAAGATTTTACACATAGTTTTCAACAATGGTTTCATAGTCCCATGCACCAGACTACAATCTTCCCTCACTCCCCACAATCAGCTTTAGACATCCTATTTTACTATCTCTATAAAAAAAGTGTGATTACCTCTACTACCACAGAGTAGGGGCATATGAATACTTTGAGACTGCAATTACATAAATACCAACTTGTGGTACCTTCACCTTCAAAACGCAAAAATGAAAAATGATTATAATATGCTCAATTCCTCTGTCCCAAATGTTATTCTCATCCCTAAGCCCTCCCATGATGGAGTGGTCCTAGGACTAGCTTTGATACTAATTACATATGTAGATGCAATAGTAGATCCCTCCAACACAAAGTGATGCCACTGGAAAAGTGGTGGAAAATTTCAAGTTTGTTTTTTCCTTTCATATTTTGATGAGTTCAGGGAGTGAGGATGTAAAGACAGTGGAAAGATGGTGGTGTGGAAATTTTGAGTTTGAGTAAAAATTGTAGAGATTCAAAATATATTAAAAGAATATTACATTGTGAGCTCTTATTCCAATGCTATTATGGACATCTACATACCAAGAACTTATTTTTTTTAATTAGTGACAAATAATTGTCATTATTAAGAGTTAATTATGGGCATCCTACATACCAAGAACTTATTTTTTTAATTAGTGACAAATAATTGTCATTATTAAGAGTAATTATAAAGAATTTTGATTTTATCGATTGAGCAAATAATTGTAATGATTCATCAGATATTAAAAGAATATTACTCGTGAACTCTTATTCCAATGCCTTTGCAGACATCCTACATATCAAGAACTTAGTTATTGATTTTACCAACAAATAATTCTCATTGTTAATAGTTATTTGGGTTGATAATACATCTAAATTTCTTAAAGCTTTCAGGTTTTTGAGTTATTTTAAAATATTTGTTTTTATCATGGTTAGCGACTTACGTAGTTTATGGCACTATGCTTGTATAAATGAATACATTTTTTTTTTTTTTTTAATTTAATAATTGTGTAATTTTAATTTTAATAATTAACCTTTGTAACTTCAACTTTCCTTTTAAATTCCTAAATAATTTTGGTAAAACCTTTTAAAAAAATATATCAAAATAAATTTAAAACACAATAGGTTTAAAGTTTATATTGCACTCACTCCTTTTTAATTAAGATGCAACTAAGTACATTGCTACTCAAATTCAAACTCAATTTAATATATATCTACAAACTTACTAATATACCATTAACATTTAATCAAACATGTGACAAGCAAAGGGACAAAGCTATTAAAACTCGATAATGTCTTTGTTGCTAGGCACATTAATGATTTGATAAACCATTAGTATGAAATGGAAAGTATAGAAAACAAAACTACTATAGCAACTAACACAATAAGATAGCTCATAAAAATATCACATTGGAGTTGCCTTTTAACTCATAATATTAGCTAAATTTATACAATGCTATTTTATGTAGTTATTATTCCGTATTTTGAATCGATAGATTGGGAATGTAAGATTAAATAGACAAACTTTCTTTGAGAAATATTATATAAGGAGTTTAAAATGGTAATAAAAGTTATATTAATGTTATTTAGAGAAGAGAGACAATCCTTCTCCTACTCTAATATTAGGGAAAATGTATTTTGTTTGGTTCTAATATTTGCCATACCAGGGAAAAAAACAATATCTCAATTATGTTTCTCTTGATTCGTAGATATTCTCATTTCATTGTTGAAAGATAAGAATGTGGAATGCTATATTTCATTTTCCTCACTCAAGGACGTCAAGATGATGTTGTGAAATCAACAGTTCACTTGAGACAGACTAGACTAAATACTTGTTCATGTTGAGGGTGGCCTCCTCTCTGAGTTCAACAATGTTGTTGCTCGTAGATTGAGTGCCAATGATCCTAACCCCATCCCTTCATCTGATTCCTAATGATGTCTTTTTCATTATCTACTAGTTGTGGTCAGATATATGTGTTATTTTGTTTTAATTCACCAACATATTAGGCTTATAGTATTGAGTTTTTAGCTTGGTTTCAAATCTTGTTTTGGTTTTAATTACGTGTTCTATTAACTCACTAGTAAGTCTGGCTGGTAGTCCTTTTTGGACGTTTAGCAGGAGAAAAAATATCGTTTCATGTAATGTGGATATGCAAAAGTAATGTTTACTTAGTACTCTCAGAAGTCAATAAACACTTATTTTGGGACCTAATCGTATTGTTTATGTACGTTATGAGATTTTTTAATATAAATTTTTAAATTTCAAAAAAAAAA
>APFE031104832.1:54909-85990 GCA_000404065.3 Pinus taeda
TGCTCGTACAAAGCAGTGCACTGTTTCTGCGACTTTTTGATGGATGAAATTATGTGTACTTCCACTATCAATCAGAACTACTACTGGGCGATGTTTAATAAACCCTCTAATTTTGAGCATTTGAGGGAAAGAAATCCCTGCCAGGGCATGCAACGAAATAACTGGTTCGTCAGAGACATCGTCCTGTTGGTTATCATCCTCTAGCGGCTCATGTTCCCCAAGTGTAGGATCTTCCTCTGTTGAGTTGTAGTTAGTGGCATCTATTTGAAAGAATTTGGGCTCCTTACATTTATGACCTGGGGAGTATTTGTCATCACAGTAGTAACATAGTCCTTGCTTCCTTCTTTCGGCCATTTCCTCAGGGGACACCTTATGGACCTTAAGTGTTTGAGTCATGTGCTGCGCCTCTGGGAGGTGACCTTTAGCGGGGAAATTTGGCAGCCCAATACAGTCGGCCAAATTTCCTCCTGTTTGGGAAACCTTCATTACTACTTTAAGCAACAATAACGTTCTTCCAACATTTTATGAACTCATTCGTACAAGCACTCAAGAGGAAGCCTAGATGATTACCACAGGAAAAATTCAAAAGCATGAAGAAGGAGAGCCTTCTGCATTTGTTGCTCAAGATAATAAGAGGAAATGAAGAGGAAGACCATATGGTTCAAGAAGGCCCCCCCTTAATTGAAAGGACTCCAAAAGAAGAGGAATGCTTTAACTTCCACAAGCATGGTCACTATGCTTGAGATTGCCCATAAAAGAGAAATGATTCAAGATCCAACTAAAACAACAATTGAGGATTCAACAACAACAGGTTTAATGGTCGAAGAAGAGGAGATGGTAGAAGAAGAGGATATGATTGAAGAAGAAGAGATGATAGAAGAAGAATAGATGATAGAAGAAGAAGAGACACTTTGGATGATCAAGAAGAAGGCCATCATCCTCAAAAGAGGTCAAGTAATTCTAGGTATGAGAATAATGCAGCTGCTGCCAATCTAAATATATTCTTATTTCTTCTCTTTCTATTTCTTTCCCTCCATATTCATATCGTAGTTGGTTGGTAGATAGTGGGGCTTTTATTCATTTCTCTAGGTACAAGGAAGTCCTCTATAACCTGGTTGAGAGGGAGACAGATTTGAAAATCATCCTTGGAGATAACTCTACTCATCCAATGAAAGGTTTTAGTTATGTCAAATTTCATTTGGAATCTGGTGAATCTATTCTTCTTCATGACGTTATGTATGTTTCGAGACCAAATAATAACTTGGTATCTATATTTTCTTTGGAAGACAAAGGGATGAAAGTAACTTTCATTAAAGGAAAAGTTCTCACATGGGCTATGGAATCCCGCATGAGGGATTCTTTTACCTTGGTATCTAGAGTTGAAGGACTCTATAGGGTTAATGTAAGACATCTGCTAGCAATGGTCCATGAAAGTAATCTTCAAAGTGAGATATGGCACCGAAGGTTGACACATCTACATTATGAAGCCCTACCAAAGTTGAAGAAGTTAGTATTTGGGATGTCAGATGTTCAAGCTAGCCATGATGGAGTATGTATGGGATGTGCCAATGGAAAGAATACAAGGGGACCATTCACCTCTAGCAAGAACAAGACTGATGATATCCTTCAACTCATTCATTCTGACCTATGTAGACCCATGCCAATACACTCTATTGGTTTCCATCTCTACTACATAATCTTTATTGATTACTTTTCTAGGAAGACATGGATATACTACTTGAAGCATAAGGACAAGGATTTTGATATGTTTAAGGAATTCAAGGCACTGATAGAAAATCAAACAGGGAAGAAGATCAAGGTCTTCAAGTCTGACAATGACAGAGAGTATAAGTCAAATGAGTTTGTTGACTTTTGCAGGAAGGGTGGAAACAAGAAGGAAATTATCATACCTTATAATTTAGAGAAGAATGGAGTGGCTGAAAGAAAGAACAGGTCCATCGTTGAAGCTTCCCAAGCTATGCTACATGATCAAAAGTTGCCAAAGTTCCTCTAGGGAGAAGCTACAAATACATCGGTATATGTTCAAAACAAGGCTCCTTATCAAGATTTGGACAACAAGATTCCCGAAGAAGTATTCACAGGTGTGAAGCTCGACATTGGACATCTCAGGATATTTGGTTGCCCCATATATTTCCATGTGCCAAAGGATAAGAGGAACAAGTTGGAAGCCACCGGAAATAAAGGTATGTTTGTTTGATATTGTGAAATTTCTAAATCGTTTAGCATATATATATATATATATGGCCAAAGGAATATTGAGTTTAGCAAGGATGTAAATTTCGATGAAGATGTTGCCCTTAGAAAAGAAAGAGACCTTCCTTTAGCTCCCGAGAAAAAATATGATGATATGGACCTATTAGAAGGTCCCTCTATGCTTGGGCTAGAGAAAGGAGTTGATGATGATCCCATGGAGCCTATGCACCCCTTGGATCCTCCTCTAAGTTATCCCCCTACCTAGAAGAGACCATTATGGCTTCGTGACACATTATAGGATGTTGAGAGATTTGTTTCTGCCAAAAGGACCTTTAGAGAAAGCAAGAAGCCATGCTGATACTAGGGATACATTGTAGCTATGAGAATTATCATCCAGGCTGAGCCTCCCACTTTTGAATAAGCTATGAAAGAATAGGTTTGGAAGCATGCTATGGTCGAGGAGTATGAACTGATTATGAAGAATGATGCATGGGATGTTGTTCCAAGACTTAAAGGGAAGTATATTGTAACTTTAAAGTGGATATACAAGATTAAGAATGAATATGATGGAAGCATCAAGAAGTATAAAATGAGGTTCATGGCTCGAGGTTTCTACCAGAAAGAGGGAGAAGATTATGATGATATATTTTCTCCTGTTGTCTATTACATTATCATTAGATCGATTGTTTCCGTTGTTGCTAGTCAAGGATGGACCCTTCACCAAATGGATGTAAAGACAACATTTCTTCATGGCATACTATAAGAAGAAGTATATTTTGAGTAGCCTCAGGGATTTGAAGTGAAGGACAGGAAGACTCACATTTGCAGGTTGAAGAAAACATTATATGGTTTGAAGCAAGCCCCATAAACCTGGTATGACTCCATTGATAGTTACCTAGTGAAGCTTGGATTCATGATAAGCAATGCTAACTGGGACCTATACTTCAAGGTGATCCAAGTTATGCCTTTTATTTTGGTTTTATATGTTGATGATTTATTCTTGATAGGTAACGAGTCCCTGATGGTCGAGTGTAAGGAGCTAGCCTCTGAGTTCAAAATGAAGGATCTTTGTATGATGCATTACTTTTTGGGACTAGAGGTGTGGCAGAGACCCGAAGAGATTTTACTTTCTCCAGGAAAATATGTCATGAATTTGTTAGAAATAATTGGAATGGTAGAATGCAAGTCCTTGACCATGTTGGTGGAGATGAAATTCAAGAAGCTATGCAGAAATGATGTTGGACCTGATTTGGCAAATCCTTCTGAGTATCGACAACTGATTGGGGTGTTGATGTTCCTTATGAACACCCATCCAGATATATGATTTGCAGTGAAAAATTTGAGTTAATTAATGACTGAGTCCCTTCATGCACATTGGGTTGCTGCCAAATAGATTATGAGATATTTGTTGGGGACAATTAACCTTGGTCTGAGATATACCTTCGGAGATGTACGACTTCATGGTAGCACTGATGTTGACTGGGCTGGAAATTTTATTGATAGGAACAATACATCAGGGTGTTTCTTTAGCTTAGGATCTGTAATGATATCTTGGATGAGTAGGGAACAAAATTCGATAGCTTTAAGCATGACTAAGACATAATACATTGTTGCTAGCATGGCTAGTTGTGAGGAATTTTTGTTGAGAAAGCTATTTGGAGAGTTGTTTGAGCAAGTCCTTGATACAACAGTGATATACTGAGACAAAAAGGGTGGGATCTGATTGGTAGAGAATCCTGTATTCATGATAATTCCAAGCATATTGGGATCATGTATCATTATATACAAGACATTATGCAGAGAGGATCAATGAGGCTCCATCATATTTTGACTAATGTGCAAATAGTGTATATACTCACCAAGGCTTTGCGGAAAGGGAAGTTATTAGTCTTTAGAGAGTAGCTTGGAATGATGGATGTGACCCTCCTAGGTAAGGGTCTTGGTTGATCAAGAACAGTGAGTGTTCTCTTCCCCCCTGTTGAGCTCCCAGGGTTCGATTGTAATAGTAAGGGCTCCTAGGGTTGAGTGACCTTTGGACGATAGTATAGAGTGTGTATCCTTACCCCTGTGGTAAGTCGATATTTCCTATTGTCACTTTGACAGAGTATACCCCAGTTGGAATCCTACTTGCAAGTTGGGCTTGTTGGGATTATACCTCCCCATCTAGCTAATGGTTTAAGAATATTTGAGATAGGGTGTGTGTCCTTACCCATGTGGTAAGTCTGTTATGCTTCTTAACCTGCAAATGATACCCAAGTACAGAATATGTGAAGAAAAGAGACCGATAACACAGAATATGCGAAGAAAAGATATCCAGAACACAGAATAGCGAAGACTTTATTATTCAGAGAGTAATGTTCACTTGCCTCTTCGAGGGGGCAACCTCCAATAGAGCAGAGCTCGATTACAGAAATAAGACACGATGCCCCTCGCAGGGAGTTACTATCCTTTATATATGACTCCTACAAGTAATACCACGGGTCAATACCGCTTATTACTAATACCGTTGGCCCATTTGCAACTAACTGTGATTCCTTTATTAATTGCGGATTAACCACTTACAATTATGAATATGGGGTTTATTGACTCTTAACTATGACGTGGTCCCATTACATAGATAAGGGGGTTAGGGTGGGACCCTAACAAGTGAGCAGGTTCCATTCCAATCCAGGAAAACAACATTGGAAAGAAGTAAAATGGATTTCGAGGTATCTCAAGGGTACTAGTCATTATTGTCTATGTTTAATTCATAATTAGACTATGATTGAAGAATTTACAGATGCAAATATGGCTGGAGATACAGACACCAAAAAGTCCACTACATGTTATTTGTATACATTTGGAGGTGTAGCAGCATCTTGGGTATCAAGACTACAAATAATAGTAGCTTTTTCTACAATAGAGGCGGAGTACATAGCTACAATAAAAGCTTGTATAGATATATTGTGGATTTAGAGATTCCTAGTAGAGATAGGAATATAGTAGGACAAGTATGTGCTATATTTTGATATTCAAACTGCCTTTCAATTGGAAAAAAATCCAACATTTCACTCAAAAGCCAAGCACATTGACTTAAGGTACCATTGGATTAGACATGTGTTAGAGGAATGACAATTATCCTTGGAAAATATCCATATAGGTAAAAACCCTGCTGATATGCTCACTAAGATTCTACCAAGAAATAAACATGAGTTATGTAGAGGCATAGTAGGACTTATTGTGACTTAATTTGGCTTCAAGTGGGAGAATGCTAGTGGTGAAACCAAACATTAAAGCCAAAGAAAACCAACTACACCACCCACCAATAGGGAAAATTTTAGGGGCTAATATTTGTGGGTGGGCTAATTTTCCATGCTTTTTCCCAAAAAATAAAACAGCCAATTTCCATTTTTCCTAAACATTATTCGCCCAAAATGTACGGTGTAAAATTGATTTTCTTTAAAAATCGCCAAATATTTATATAGACTTCATATAAAATAATTATAAATGTAAATATTTTTAGAAAATTATTGCAAACATTTTATAATTTGTATACTAAATACTAGTAAGATTCCCAAGATTTTTAAACATTAAGATAAACTTCCATGCTTAAATTTTTCCTTGCCTACCACCCAACTCCACCAATCACCTACCCTCAGGGAATTTCAATGTGAAATCCATGAAAAACAGATGCAAAAAGTCTAGAACTTTCTCGATCAACTATAAATTTTTAATTTTCCCCGGCCTAGAAGTCCAAGCAAGGCAAAACTTGCAATAAAATGTGAAGTGTGATTTATGTTCTCCATTGTTAATGTATCCCTGTTTCTAAGATATGTCTGTGAATTTTTCTAAGTGTTATGTTCTACTGTGACTTTCTCCACTCTTATTTCCATCACCATGGACTCAGACCAGCACTGTAATTTACACTCACCGCAAGTGCTGAGGAAAGAAGCTTATATTGAACACTATTATTCGGGTTCTTTAATTTGGTATCTATTACTGGGCTTTCACCAATCATATATTCCATCACATTCAAAACTAGGCTAGCCACTTCATTCAAAATCTCTATGGCAATGCCATTTTGAATCAATTTTTGAAAAATAAACCGCAATTGGAGTGGAATATGATCAACAATCCTTAATCTTACCACATTCTAGTAAGCAATGAGATTAATCTTCAACTCAAAGGTGGCCTCGGGCTCACCACTACTAACCTTTGGTACATTTTCCAATTTAATTTCTTTAATGTGTTCAATATAGAGAGTGCATGAGGTTCTTTTGAAAGCGCTAATGAATTCTTTCTTCCATTCTTGCAATTTGAATAAGGATTTGGTGTAGCAAGGACTCATGGTGAAATCTATACCCTTCTCCATTTCCATCATATCTTTGACATACTTAATGCATTCATCCTTTCTTTTCTTGCCAAGTACACCTTAAAAATATCTCCTTGATAATGACTATAACTTTGGATAGCTCTATGTTTCAAAATCAATCACACGACTTATAATTTTGTCCCGATACTCGGAAAAATTGAATGCTAAGTCTCTGCTTGTCTCAAACATGGTATTAATATGATTGTTCAACAAGATTTTACACATAGTTTTCAACAATGGTTTCATAGTCCCATGCACCAGACTACAATCTTCCCTCACTCCCCACAATCAGCTTTAGACATCCTATTTTACTATCTCTATAAAAAAAGTGTGATTACCTCTACTACCACAGAGTAGGGGCATATGAATACTTTGAGACTGCAATTACATAAATACCAACTTGTGGTACCTTCACCTTCAAAACGCAAAAATGAAAAATGATTATAATATGCTCAATTCCTCTGTCCCAAATGTTATTCTCATCCCTAAGCCCTCCCATGATGGAGTGGTCCTAGGACTAGCTTTGATACTAATTACATATGTAGATGCAATAGTAGATCCCTCCAACACAAAGTGATGCCACTGGAAAAGTGGTGGAAAATTTCAAGTTTGTTTTTTCCTTTCATATTTTGATGAGTTCAGGGAGTGAGGATGTAAAGACAGTGGAAAGATGGTGGTGTGGAAATTTTGAGTTTGAGTAAAAATTGTAGAGATTCAAAATATATTAAAAGAATATTACATTGTGAGCTCTTATTCCAATGCTATTATGGACATCTACATACCAAGAACTTATTTTTTTTAATTAGTGACAAATAATTGTCATTATTAAGAGTTAATTATGGGCATCCTACATACCAAGAACTTATTTTTTTAATTAGTGACAAATAATTGTCATTATTAAGAGTAATTATAAAGAATTTTGATTTTATCGATTGAGCAAATAATTGTAATGATTCATCAGATATTAAAAGAATATTACTCGTGAACTCTTATTCCAATGCCTTTGCAGACATCCTACATATCAAGAACTTAGTTATTGATTTTACCAACAAATAATTCTCATTGTTAATAGTTATTTGGGTTGATAATACATCTAAATTTCTTAAAGCTTTCAGGTTTTTGAGTTATTTTGGTAAAAAATTGTTTGGGTTTATCTATGGTATAGCGAATCTCTTCACTCGTAAGTTATGGCACTATGCTTGTATAAATGAATACATTTTTTTTTTTTTTTTAATTTAATAATTGTGTAATTTTAATTTTAATAATTAACCTTTGTAACTTCAACTTTCCTTTTAAATTCCTAAATAATTTTGGTAAAACCTTTTAAAAAAATATATCAAAATAAATTTAAAACACAATAGGTTTAAAGTTTATATTGCACTCACTCCTTTTTAATTAAGATGCAACTAAGTACATTGCTACTCAAATTCAAACTCAATTTAATATATATCTACAAACTTACTAATATACCATTAACATTTAATCAAACATGTGACAAGCAAAGGGACAAAGCTATTAAAACTCGATAATGTCTTTGTTGCTAGGCACATTAATGATTTGATAAACCATTAGTATGAAATGGAAAGTATAGAAAACAAAACTACTATAGCAACTAACACAATAAGATAGCTCATAAAAATATCACATTGGAGTTGCCTTTTAACTCATAATATTAGCTAAATTTATACAATGCTATTTTATGTAGTTATTATTCCGTATTTTGAATCGATAGATTGGGAATGTAAGATTAAATAGACAAACTTTCTTTGAGAAATATTATATAAGGAGTTTAAAATGGTAATAAAAGTTATATTAATGTTATTTAGAGAAGAGAGACAATCCTTCTCCTACTCTAATATTAGGGAAAATGTATTTTGTTTGGTTCTAATATTTGCCATACCAGGGAAAAAAACAATATCTCAATTATGTTTCTCTTGATTCGTAGATATTCTCATTTCATTGTTGAAAGATAAGAATGTGGAATGCTATATTTCATTTTCCTCACTCAAGGACGTCAAGATGATGTTGTGAAATCAACAGTTCACTTGAGACAGACTAGACTAAATACTTGTTCATGTTGAGGGTGGCCTCCTCTCTGAGTTCAACAATGTTGTTGCTCGTAGATTGAGTGCCAATGATCCTAACCCCATCCCTTCATCTGATTCCTAATGATGTCTTTTTCATTATCTACTAGTTGTGGTCAGATATATGTGTTATTTTGTTTTAATTCACCAACATATTAGGCTTATAGTATTGAGTTTTTAGCTTGGTTTCAAATCTTGTTTTGGTTTTAATTACGTGTTCTATTAACTCACTAGTAAGTCTGGCTGGTAGTCCTTTTTGGACGTTTAGCAGGAGAAAAAATATCGTTTCATGTAATGTGGATATGCAAAAGTAATGTTTACTTAGTACTCTCAGAAGTCAATAAACACTTATTTTGGGACCTAATCGTATTGTTTATGTACGTTATGAGATTTTTTAATATAAATTTTTAAATTTCAAAAAAAAAATAGCTAGCTTTTACTTTCACTCTAACTATTTTGTAAATTTATATTTTGGTTGGTTAGTAAAAAATTAGAGATAAATAAATGCATAATAAACAACTAAAAAATAGCAACACATGAAACCATGTTTTAACATGAAAACCCCTAAAACACATAAATGATATATCTGTTATTACTCATAGTTTAAAAGCAGCCATACATTTCATCCCCAGACTAGGCAAGCTCACATCACAATGGAGAATCCCCATATCTTTTAAAGGCTTCATCAGATGTAAGTTATGGGCTCTAATACCACAACCTCACCCAATATTATAGTAATATTCCCATATACATGTAATGTACAAATATCATCTCCAAAACAATGTCCAATGGTGAAGATGCCATTATCTCACACCAAAAAATCTAGCTTCTTTGTTGCATATCACCCTATTATACCTCTATTTTTTTGCAATCATTCTTCATTTAGAGCTTAAACATCGATAAACAAACAATATGTTATCATTTTCAACATTCACCTCCTTGTACACACAAATAGACAATGTGTCACCATTTGCAACAGTCATGTCCTAGTACACCTTGGAAACCTTGAGAGATACCAATTGCAAATGATAGATCTATTATTCCTCATGGTCTGAATGTAACCATTCATTGAATTAAATGTAACACCCTCCTCCCACATCTACCCATGTAACCTTCCAACTAGGGTAAATATGTGACAAGAGGCTACTATAATGGGATTCAACCTCCTAGGTGACCTAAAGGAAGACAAATCGATAGAAACATATGAAGAAAACATTCAACATCAGTAATAGAACTCCCAAGAGCCAACCCAACCACTCAGTAACCAACCCTTGAGACCAACTAAAGTTTTAGAATATGAAACCCCCATACGCTCCCTTGATATGGACAATCATGTGTCCACGAGGCTCCAAATGCTCCCACAACATAGGTACACATGTGTCTAGGAATTTTTCTGCCCAGTGTTGTGGCTGCATCTTCGAGATTTGAGCCACCTTTTCAGGTCCAGAGCCCAGGTCACTACCCAGAACTCAATGAAACTTTCTTAAATGAATTTACACAACATAAAAATGATGCATTTGCAAAAGAAATGACAAGGCCTACACTGGAACTCTACTAGCTATGACAAGCATTTTGTGAAACATGTCACAAATATTAAATCTACAGGTCTAAAAAGCAGAGCTCAACATAGGGGTTTCATACTTATCTGAGAATCGCTAAGAAGAAATTTTCCCTTACATCATTAGCTGCATTATCATCCATTAGCTCATAGATACATTGTTCATTCATTTACAAATTAAAAAGATGAGGAGAGCCATACATCATCACCATCATAACACATGCTTATAACCAACATGATAACAAGATAAATATGAAGGATACATAATCCATAAAATCCACATATAAACCACGATAATACTCATGAATTAACAAGGAGAGGTAACATCATATTAAGGATGAAAAATCCACCTGAAATGGGACTACCATGTTCCACCTAACCATAGAATGGCCGAGTCAATTCTCTCTTCATCCATTCACCCTCATGCCATATTCTAAGCATGAATGTGGGTCTCAAACCGAAAGAGACAACGAGGGCATCCTAAGCCTACACCACCTCACCCTCATCAATAGAAATTAGACTTTACTACAATTCACACCAGATCACTTAGCCAACACAATAAACATGTAATAACAGGCTTTACCATGATCTCTGCAAGATCATTAGGCAAAACAAAACATGGATGCCACAAATTTTCTCCACCTACACCATGATGAATTTTCCTCTCTCATAGTCTCTCAGGATTTACCACAATCCACACCAGATCACTAGGACCTAAACTGAGACCCACTCTCCAAGCTTTATTTCATATCCCATCGCGGGATTACTAGGCATGATGGAGAGAACCCACTACATGGTTTTACCATATATCTCGTCATTCACTAGTCGAGGATTCCTAGGCCCAATGAGGCAACAAAAATTCCAACTTTACCACAACCCACAGTCTTGTCGAGGGGTTACTAGGTCATGTGTTATATTAATGAGAGATCCACCTCACTCAGATTCAAATCCATTTGGAAATCCAGTTCAACCAAAACATGAGAACTCCATCACACCATGGCTATCTTGAAATGGAAAGGATAGGCTGAAAACACAATCACGCTTAGAAAAACCCATGCCATAACAACAAAGAACCACATGCAATACCATGCATGCTAAACCTATCAAGGAAAACAAAAATAAAATCGATACCTGCAAAGAATCTTACTGAAGCTGCTTGATCTTATTCTTCCTTTCATTCTACTTCCTTCCTCATGCCTTATTTTCCTTTCTTGATCCAATGCCAAAGTTCTCCAAGAAAAGTCTTTGTGTCCAAGAGTGTGAGAGTGAGAGATAATAAAGAGAGAGCTCCAAAATTTGACTGACAAAGATATTAAAAATTGATCCTCATAAGTATTTTTATCAATTAGGCCTATATTTTCTTCATTTTCCATTATTTTCCTTCATTTTCCTCCTCACATGCAATATGTGACCTTTCAACTTCCTTTTCTCCTAATTTCCTTTATTTTCATAAATAAATGTGCCAAAAATGCCATTTTTCCTTTCCAATGCCTTAGCAAATTTCTTTTCCAATTTCCTTAGCCATCATAAACCAAATGAACGCCCACACTAAGATGTCTTTGGTGAGCGTCAGTATTGCAGCAAGAATGTTGCAACTCCTAGGCTGTCAACTTTACTTTTATCAACTTGGTAGTTCGTAACAAACTTGGAAGCGTCGATGTTGTATGCACAAGTACTAGTTCTTACTGCAAGTTGTCACTTGGTCAGCGAGCGCAAGATCATTAGGATCTCAAGCCAAATTCTATAGATCTCAAAAAAAGCTCTATGTGTGATGAAAGAAAGGAAGATGACTCTTCAGAAGCTATTCTAATTGGAGAAAGGAAAAAGACTAGAATGTAAAGCAAGACCTAGTAAACTCTAATTAACAAGCTAATTCTACTTTTGCCAAAAGCACTATGAAAAACATGAAAGCAATGTCATTACCTACTCAAGAAAGCAAACAACATGTAACCATGCTATTTTTGGAAGTAAATAAAAAAGAAAACATATTTTTGGATTTTTTTTATGTGTTTTTATGTGAATTTGACATGCATCTAATTTATTATGTGTGAGTGTGGCAGTGAAGAGGTGGCGTTAAAGGGTGATTTTGGAGCTTGGGAGGATGGAAGATGGTGTGGATGGGTCCTAGGAGGTCTTAGGTGGCCTTCTATAGGATTTACCGCACTCAGCCTTCAAAAGAAAACCAAAAGGAAAAACTATAGGAGGAAAATATGGAAACTACAGGAGGCCTACAGGAGGAGGCTGAGAGTGCTATTTTGAGGGTGTGATTGTGGGTACAAAGGGTGCATGGAGGTTGGAAGGAGGTGCTAGGGCACCTATGGTCTACAATGAACCACCAGGAGAGAGAGAGATGATTGGGTTTGCTCAACGAGAGAGGAAGACGTTCGATGAAAAATGTAGGAAACTAAGGTAGAATTGAGGAGAGGTTTGGGAGACCTATAGGGAATGGACCAAATGGAGGGTGTGATTGTTAACAAGCTAGCCTACTACTAGAAGAGATATATTGCAAAGGAATTGATAGTTAACCAAGAAGATCAAGTAAACAATGAAATGAGTGCATTTAGGAAAAAGAGAGTTCTACATTAAAATGATCTAAACTATGATCTATGAAAGGAAATACTGAGAAATGTTGTAGGAAAGGAAAGTATGAAAGAGGACTATTGCAAATCAGGAAATGAACATGATGAAGGGGATATATAGCAAAGAAAAACTGGACTATCAACCTACGAAAGAGCTGCAAACACTAGAAGTCCTATGAATGAGGAAAATATGTGTTTTTGGGGCAGCAAGAGAGTCTTTTCCTTGAATCATGGACCCAGAGGGAGGAAGAGAGGCTAAGGAACTATTGCTAGACTTTTGAATATTTTATGATCATTGCTTAACCTGTTACGAAAAGCACAAATAGAAGAAAACTACTTAATCATCAAAAGCAGCCTATTCTTAACCATAAAAGAAATATGTCTAACAGCAAACTAATCTAAAACTAAAGTGAAGCATACAAATACAATTGAAGAGAATCTTGGATGCTTGTATTAGGCCCTAACCCAAGAGCCTCATCCCTTTCAGGCAACTTAGTGCTAGCTCAGAAAGGATTCCATATTTATTATGAAAAAAATGACAAGATTACATGAAATTGTCACACCAAAAGTTAGCTCGAAATTTGAGCAGAGTTTAAATAAGCAAAAATCTAACCCTAGTGAGGCCCTAGGCCTCTCTACTTATACATCTGAAGCTACCAATAACTTCCTTAAAATCAGGGAGGCTTGGCTCTCAAAACTCAAGATAACTATTAGTCATCCTCCATTTGCTCGGTTGCCTTCTAGTGCATGATTCAACTGCTTGTACTTCGAGCTGAATGAAGGGGAATTGGAAGTGAGGAGTAGTAAATGAGGGGGATTCCATCCTTTAAGTCCTCTCCTCTATCTAATGCAATTTATTGCTACCGTTTGACCACTGGATCCTTGTCTTTGACCTCGAAATCCATCAATAATCTGCATTAAATGCATGTTACACCACATGGCATCATAACTAACTCAACTCACTCTATAAGCATAAATATAATCAAAAAATCATACAATAAGCTAAGAGAATGGTTGATTTGACTAGGTTAGGAGGTCAAATGACCCCATATAATTACCCATTTATGAGGCTCATCATCACCCCCTACTGAAGGTGTTGCTCATCCTTTGAGAAAAACATTCAATCTCCTCATCTTTTATGGCCCTGGTGGACTCCCTACCATCCCAGGCTTCTGACATGGTCTACTCATGTTCTCCATAGAACCCTGCCTTTCTTTCTATCTCCTTCCATTTCTCCTTCTCTTCTTCTTCTATTCTTCTTTCCATCATGCCTAATAGGAGTGGAGGACTCAGTTTCAAGCCAATCCAGTTGACCTTCAGCGTTTGCATGGAGTGCTTGTACATCCTCCCTCAACCTCATTAGGGAATGGTATTCTCTGATCTGCAAGTTGTGGGGTAGGGTGTTCCATCTTCTCATGTAGGCCTACACACAGTCATCCCCAAGTAGCATTTGCATATCTTCAAAGTGTTCAATTTCTTGTGCCTAATTGGCTAGATATATAAGGGCAATCTGAGGGTCATTGGCAAGCAAGTTGTGTGTATTGATGAGTGCCATAGGATCTGATGGTTTAGCTCTTATCATTAATGGTTCATTATCCTCTTTTATCATCAATATTTTTATTTCTACTGCCCTCAATTATTCATGGTTCATACATGAGGCCATGGCCATGGCCATGGTTCATACATGAGGCCACAAATTCATGTATGTGAGGGCCATGTTGTGTAAGTAGAACTCTACCATCTTTGCCTTATCCTCTGAGGTGCTTTGGTCACACAGGTCCACGAACTACCTGTATTCTTGGAAAGGAATTTTTCCTCTTTCTGCCAAAGTCTTTATTTGGAATTGAAGCCACTGGTCCTTTAGATAGAGGCTATAAGATTTGGCTAGTGTTCTTCATTGTAATGCATCCATGGATAAGCTGGCCATGTATGCCAGCTAAGTCTCTTTCTCTTGTAGCTACCTCCTTAGGATTTCATTCTCATTTTCAAGGTGGTTTCTTATGATGGCTTCTCAGTCCCTGAGAGCACTCAATTCTCTGCCCATTTCCCTGAGTTTGTTTTCCATATGGCCAACATCGTCAACCCCTTTGGATTTAGCTATATGAATCCACCTGTGTGTTCTCACTCTTTCTTTCTCCAATTCGAAAAATAGTGGAATTGCAAATTTCTGTGGGATTATTTTTCCTCCCTCAAGTAGATTGTAATAGGAGGAAGACTGGGCTGAGGGTCAGGTTCTTGTAGCTCTTTTGCTTCCTCCTTTACCTCAGGCTGTCCTTCTATCCTTTCCTCAAGCTTTTGGGTCTCCTCTAGTTTATACATTGTCTCGTATAGGACTTTCCAGCCTACTCTAGGGCTGGCTTTGGGTCCTCTAGTACTACCTTTCCCTTCCATGTAGAAGGCGGATTCCCCCTTTCATATGTGATAGGTGTCTTTGTAGGAGATTCTTTCACCTTGGTAGGTGGTGAATCTTCAATGGTAATGGGAACTTTTGAAGAGGGCTGAGGTTTTCCTATTTTAATTCTTGTGCTCTTCCGTGCCCTGAAATACATTGAGGTCTATCTTTTCCTCTTATACTTTGTCTTGACTAGTGTACTGAGGGCAGTGAGGGCAGCTGCTACCTCTCTTTCCAAAGTCTCAATGGAATCCTTCCCTTGCTTTGCCTTCTCTGCCTCCTTTTCTCCTTTTGCTGTCTCTTTTTCTATCTCTTCAACTTTTCCCTCCTTTATTTCTTTTTCGTCCTCCTTCCTTTCTTGCTCTACAATGTCACCACTGGCTTCACCTTCTCCTCCTTTTTGTTATTCTTCTTCACTACCAGTAGGAATAACATCATAGGTCAATTCCTTTATGTCATCCTCAGCTGTCATATTTAAGAAAACTTCCCATGCTATAGGGAGTGTAAAGGTATGGAGGGCTTTCTCTACCAGGATTTTTATTAAGCCATGGTGAACTAACTTCCCTGAATTTCCTGCTTGTACCTTGGTGTTGTATTCAATGAGGGACTGAAAGAGAAAATAAGGGATACTGAGCTTCTGAGGTGCTGGGGTATATATGCCATACCTCAAGTCATGGAGGATTTTGAAATGATAACCATAGACAATATTGTGCCTCCCCTCACAAGAAATGTATTTGATTATTTGGTAGCTAACCTCATCCAAGGGATATGGTAGACTAGGCCTTCTAATTCAATTTTTATCTTCCACATGGGTTTCATTATTTTGGAAGAATTTCTTCTTGGCGGCTTGGCCAATGAGTGTTTCATCTTTACTCCAAGGTAGCTCAAGAGGAAGGGTAGTGATCCTACTGAAGAACTCTAGGGTTACATTAATGGAGAGGCCTATAATGGTTACAGTGGCATGTGCTCTTGTGTGAGGGACTAGAGAGAGAGCAAATTCTTGGGCAATCTCCTCATCTAACCCTTAGAATTTCTTAAAGAAATTCATCCAATTTTCCCTTATGAATATGTCCACTACTTGGGCATGTGCATGGAGTATAGTGGAGTTAGTGGGCTCCCTTCTCATAAACCCTCCTGTCATACTACCTGTACTTTAAAAAAACAACCAAATATGGAGGTGGAGATAGAGAGTTTTTAAGAAAAATTAAAAACAGAGGAGACTGTGTTTTTTTTAAATAATAGAAATTTTTTTATGTATTTTCTACCGTCCTAAAGACTTATTTCCTCCTCAAATTGAGACCACTTCTTTCATATACTAATATTCAATAGGGGGCATGCATGAACCCTACCTCTTCAGACTAAATTTTGTGCCAAAAACCGTGTTTTCTCCCTTCAAAATGGCTCATTGCCCCTCCTATATAAGCCTGCTTTCCCTCCTGTAGATTTCATGTAGATGCTCCCGTAGATTTCCTATAGGTGCTCCTCTAGAAAATGTCAAGAGAAAAGATAGGGAGGAAATCAATGGAGGATGGTGGTTATGAGACTGTGGGGGCATAAGAAGGCTGCTATAGCTGAGTTACAAGGAGAAAATGAAGAAACAGTGGTGAGAATACGCAGGGAGGAGTGCTAGTTCCCCTTTATGGGTATTTTCGGTTATGAGTACTGAGTTGGCAAGGTGTACGTTGGCCATATTCAGACCGTTGGCTCCCACCTACTTGGTCATCATGGCTCCTCTTCGTAATCATCCCTCATTATTGCATCGGAGTTCACTCTTCCTCCCCTACCTGTCCTTGGCATCTTCTTCTTGAGTTGACTGTGCGCACCTGTGGGTTACATCTTAGATGAGTGGAGTCAGCTAGATGAAGGTGGCCAAGTTAACTGGCCACCGTTTCCTCATTCAATATCAACCATCTCCTTGCCTTCATATGACTCCTAATTACACAAATGCAAATAGAGGAGTGATTTAGTTACTTACATGTGATCTGAGTGTATTTATTGTGAGGTGTGGTGGCTTTCTCTCGGCGACATGCCTTCATTCTTCTTCATGCATCTTGTCTCTATTAGCTAATGTGTGATTATGGACTTTTTTAGGTTCTTCTTTTGCTGGAGCTGAGCTGCATGTGCCTTTCCAACCTTTAGATGTGCACCCTTTTGTTGTTGGTGCTAGACTTCTATGGGATTAGCTATTACATGAATTCCTACATGAACTCCTGTAGTTGCTTCTCCCCTTGAAACTTCAACTTCTCCCTATGTTTGGAGCTCAAGAACAATGCCAAATCTGTCATGCATGATGGGGAGAAATAGGTAAGCTTCAGGTAAGGTTATTGGTGCCTTTTCCTCTTTTTTGTTTTTGTTTTTTTTTCACATTGGAAAACTGTTTTTTTCTATGTTTTTCTTAGACAGGAAAATAAATGATGCTTTGGGGTGTGATGCAGGCTTGGAAATGATAGCAAGGAGGCTTGAAGGTGGTAAGAGAGATGATAAGTTCCTCATGAAGCTCTCTTGGTCCCTCAAATTCCCTTCTGTAGACATTTTTGGCTCTCTATAATTCCTACAGGAGCCTCCCGTAGAAAACACAGTTTTGAAAAAAAAAAGTAAAGTGGGGTGAAAGAGACGCCAAATATGACGGAGGAAGTTATGGACAAGATGAGACGGATGTTGGTGTGAATGTTAGGGTTACCTTAGCACCTTCTTCTACTCCCTATAGTGCTCCTGCAAACCTGCAATGCAACAATTTTTTTTATTTTATTTTTTTAAAACAACTAGGGCGCCTCAGAGAGGTTTTCATCTTAACTGCCTGCTCTGGGTGCCTCCAAGGGAGGTTTTCACCCACAGATCTCATTCCTTTTTCTCTCTTTTTTTTTGACATCATTGGGCTACCTCGGAAGAGGTTTTAACCCCAATGTTGGAATCAAGTGCCTCATGGATATTTTCACTTGAGTCCTTATTATTATTTTTTTCCTTTTCTTCAGTGAGTGGGTGAAGTGGAAGCTAAGACATGCTCCACTACCATCACTGTTTTATTCAGATCTTCAATAAACTCTTGGTTGGAGAGGGGTTTCTTGTAGACTTTCAACCGATGTCCATTGACAAGCATTGGGATGGCTTCATCATCAATGGTTCTGATCAAAACTGAACCATTGTCATTACATTTCTCCATAGTATAGGGTCCTAGCCATCCTTTCCTCAGCTTGCCTTTGAAATATTTGTATCTTGAGTCGTAGAGTAGTTCCCAATCTCCCGCTTGGAATTTCTTCTCCTTGATATTTCTGTCATGCCATATCTTTCTTTGAAGTTACACTACCTTTGTATGGACAAGGGCATGCACTTTGTATTCATCCAATCCATTGAGCTGAAGTAATCTCTCCTTTTGTGCATGGCTAAGGTATAGGTCCAGCTGAGCTACCATCCTTAGGGTATTGAATTCAAACTCTATTGACAACAAAGCATTCTTCCCATAGACCAGTTCATAGGGCATGAACTTAGTGGTGGCCTTCCATGTTGTGTTGTAGGCCCAAGTGGCCTCAGCTAATCTATATGCCCAGTATTTTCTGTTGTTGCTCACTACCTTTGTTAGGATCCCTTCCAATGCTCTGTTAGTGACCTCCGCTTTCCCATTGTCTCGTGGATGGTAAGGGGTGGAAGTTCTGTGCTTGAACTTATGATGTGTGAGTAGGTCTTCAGTCAGGCTGGAAGTGAACTGACTACCTTGGTTTGTGACCAACTCTCTTGGATACCTGAACTTGTAGAATATGTTTTCTCTCAAAAACTCTAAATTTTTCCTCATTCACTGCTTTGATTGCTTTTTTCTCTGCCCACTTTCTTAGGTAGTCAGTGCACACAGTGATGTACTATTTCTGCTTTGAAGGGGGGTTGATAGGCCCCACAAAGTCCATCCACCACTTCTCAAATGGCTCAAAGGTCACTTGAGGTTGCATTGGAATTTCATCCTTTGGAGTGGGTTTCCCCATCCTCTAACACCGATCACACTGGCTCGTGTATCTCCTCACATCCTAATGAAGAGTGGGTCAGTAGTAGCCTACTTGCAATATCTTGAAGGTGGTTCTTTTTGCTACAAAATGACCTCCACAAGGCCCATCATGACAGGTCAGGAGGATGTCAAAGACTTCCTCCTCCCTGACACATCTTCTCAAGATCTGATTTGGGCCTAGTTTGAAGAGATTTCCTCCAATCCAGGTGAAAGGGGTGCTTTTACTTACTATCCTACTCTTCTCTTTTGAGGACATGTGTGGTGGGAACTGTGCTAAAACCAAGTAGTTTTATATATCAACAAACCATGGAGAGAGTATTGATATAGCAAATAGGTGTTCATCTGGAATTCGGTCATCCACCATAACTTCTTCACCTATAGGCAAATTCACTCTAGACAAAAAGTTAGCAACAACATTCTCTTTACCAGGCTTATCAATAATTGTCAAATCAAATTACTGCAGTAAAAGCAACCATCTAATAATGCGAGCATTTACATCTAGTTTGTTCATTGAATATCTAATTACAGCATGATCCCTATGCACAAAGGTTCGATAGCCTATGATATAATGTTTGAATTTGTTTAAGGAATGCATGATAGCTAGGAGTTCCTTCTCGGTCATTGTATAGTTTAACTCTGCCTTTGACAAGTTCTTGCTTAGAAAGTATATGGCATAAGGTAACTTTTCATCAACTTGTGCTAAGGCTGCTCCTATTGCTTTGTTCAAGGCATCTGTATGAATGTGAAATGGCAGGGCTCAGTTTGGACCTTGAGAATTGGGGCAGTCACTAGCTTGCTCTTTAAGGTATCTAAGGCTTATTGACAATTTTCTGACCATATGAACTCAACATCTTTGCCTAAGAGGCCAAACAAAGGAGAGGCTATCTTGTTGAAGTCTTTAATGAATCTCCTATAATATCCGGCTAAGCATAGGAAAATTCTGGCATCTCTCACCTTTTGAGGAGATGGAACCCTTTGGATGATGGAAATTTTGTTGGGGTCCACCTGTAGTCCTTGTTGAGATATTGCACGACCTAGCACAGTCCCTTCAGTCATCATGAATTCACATTTTTTCGAACTAAGGGATAGGTTCATCTCAATACACTTATCTATAACTTTTCCTAGGATAGATAAAGCTTCCTAAAAGTCAGATCCATAAGGAGTAAAATCATCCATGTATATTTCTACTACATCATGAACTAGTTCAGAAAATATACTCAATACCTCTCTTTGGAAAGTGGCTAGAGCGTTGTACAAACCAAAAGGAAGGACCCGGTATGCAAAATTACACCAAGTACAAGTGAAAGTGGTCATATCTTGGTCTTCTGGGCTGATTTGAAATCTATTGTACCCACTAAACCCATCTAGGAAAGAGAAAAAAAAATTTCCCTGCCAAATGTATAACACTTGATCCATGAAAGGTAAAGGAAAATGGTCCCTTTTAGTGGCTTTGTTCAATTCTTGATAGTCAACAAAGATTCTCCACTTACCATTTTTCTTTGGCACTAGCACCAAAGGAGAGACCCATTCACTGTCAGAGATGGGATAGATGATTCCTGCATTAAGCAATTTCTGCAGTTCTTTCTTAACAATATCTTTAAGTGCTGGATTCATCCTCCTTTGAGGCTACCTGACTCGTTTGCAATATTTCTTTATGTATATATGATGAGTACATACTAAAGGGTGCACTCCCTTCATCTCCTTATAACTCCAGGTGAAGGCGTCGAGATGTCTTCTTAGCAAGATGCATAGCTCCTTCTCTTGGGAAGTAGATAGGAATGGATTGATTTTCAATGTTCTTTCTAGGTTGAACTCTATATTATTGACATGGGGGGAGGTAGGATCGACCACATAGAGATAAGTTGAGGGGTTGTTTTGGGTTTCTCTTACTATTTCTTCTAATGGTGATACACTGGGAGGTGGATTCTAAATCGAATTTTCAATCATTTCATCCTCATCTTGCGGTTTCCCCCCCATCGTGATTTCTAATCTACAAATTGGTGCAAATTAAACTTCATCCTCATACTCTTCCTCCAAGTAGAGAGGTAGATCATGTTCTAGCAACGGTGTGGTAGGAGTATATAGGGTCAACTGCTTGGACATGTGCCCATTCTTTATGGTCATGTTCCTAACTGAGGAGCTAATGTAGCCATTAGTTGTAGCCAACCAAGGTCTTCCCAAGGTGAGAGGATACCCAATGAGCTTTTCCTTTAGCTCGATAACTATGAAATCTGCAGGCTACTCCCAAGAATTAATGGGGACCATCACATCTTCGACAATCCCCTCAAGGGTCATGGTGGAGTGGTCTGCTAGTTGCAGCACTGTCATGGTCTTCCTCGAGGATTCTTGGATGTTAAGTTTGAGCATTGTTTCCTTTGTCATCACATTAATGGAAATGCGCAGATCAATAAAGGTATGTGGGACCATTATTCCATTAATGTGGACATCAACTATTGGCTTCCAGGGTCCTGATATTTTGGATCAATTATCTGCCCCAACATCAGGTCAAACAGTTGTCCAATGACATTGATGGTTGGGGCATCTCTCTTGTGTCTTCCTGGATGCGTAAATCACTTCTCTCTGATTAAAATATTGTAGATAGGCACATGTTTTATGGCTTGGAGAAGTGGTATCTTCACACATAAATGTTTCAATTCTCCTACGAGTTTAGTCTCTTCTAGGGTAGGCTGGATTGTCATCGATAGTCGCTCGGGAAAGGGTGGATTTTCTTTAGGTTTGCTTTCCTCTTTATCTTCCTCAGCCTCCCTGGGTGGAGGCTGGCTATCTGGGAGAACTTTCCCCGATAGCAAGTTGATTTCTTGAATCTCCATAGCATAAGTTGGGCATGATGGTTCCCCACTATACACTTGCTAAGCTTGTCTGTTGTTCAGGTTTGGATTTGGATAGGCAGGTATTTAAGGTTTCCTTGATGGAGGAGAAGGTAACGGTTGTATTTGGGTAGGCGATGGAGGCAGAAGAATAGGAAGAGAGTTGTGTTGGGGCCTCCACCCCTAATGAGATGCATTCCACTGAGGTTGTGGTTTAACATAGGATTGAAAAGAATGGGTGGTTGGTTAGGAATGATATTGAGATGTGAAGGACCAAGGAGGTGGTGTAGACCAAGAGGGATGAGCAGGGAGACCCCAAGAAGGTATGGAGGTGACTTGGTTTGGGTGATAGTATGCCTGAGATGTCCCTTGCACCCCCTATTGGTATAGTCTAGGTCCATGTGGCCTCCTTTGGTTTATGTAATAGATCTATTCAGTGTCTCCCTCAGCCCCTTTGTATACAAATTTAAGACCGAGCAAGGAAGGGCACTTATCTGTAGGATGATTTTCTTCACAAACTGAACATACCTTTATAGTGTTCAATGGGCATTCATTCCTAGGATGCCTCCTAGTGCATCTAGGGAAAAAATGGCCAAAGCCCTCTCTGCTTCCTCTTATTTTCATTTGATATATAAGGTATCCATTAGCATGGCAAGATTCTACAACATCTCACTCTTGAAGTCTTCCAGCATGTTTCCAATTTCACCTTTAATGGATAAATTGGAAGAAGAGGTACTGGCTACAGGTTGACCCCCCCTACCTTTCTTTCTGGTTGCTCTAGAATGGTTTCCAAAAACAGTCTTTATGTAATCATAGGATAGTTGGTAGATGTATCCCCCAACGAGTAGATGGAGGGTGTCTGGAAGGTCTTCCCTAATTCCCCTAGGCAGGACCAACTTCAAAGACTGAGGGTCAAGTGTACAATCATCCCTTTTGTAATTGAGCTGGAACCTTTCTTCATAGTCTTATAAGGACTCATCACTTCCCATGGTCATTTAGAAGATTTCTTCTTTAGTATCTTTTGACTTACAACAGTCTCGATACTTGTTGTTGAAGGCCTGTTACATCTGAGCCCAAGTTATGATGCTATTGCCAGGTAATCCCATGAACCATCACAGTGTTGCATCCTTGATAGTAGAAGGGAACAGTTTCAACTTTTGCTCATCTTCTGCATAGTCATAAGTTCGACAGATGATAGCAAACTCAAAAAAGAATGTGTCAGGATCTTTTGTAGTCAGACCATGGAAGTGAGGTAGGGTTGAAGGGCTTATATTCTTCATTTTGGTGTTCCCATTAGTCTACCTAATGGGAAAGGTACCCTATATTCTCTCTCAATTCCCCTAAAATTTTTGTTTTCAGCCATTGGCTTAAGAGGAATGTTTTCTTCTTCTTCTTCCCCTATAGGTTCTTCAAATATGTTTGGCTATTCACCTAAGGGTTCTTCTTGACCACAACCACCGAAGAAGATAGAAGGTTGGCTGTGTGAAGTAGTCTGGGTGTTGGGAAAGAACTTTCCTGAGTTATCTCTATTCCTACAAGGCATGAAAGGAAATATTTTTTGGTTGGTTTTCTTATTTTTTCCCCACACTGATAGTACCCGCAGAAACTGAAATTGACAAAAACAAATTGCAACTAATTCAAATGAAATTATTGAATTGAGAAGGAAAGCAAGGAAATGCAGAACTGAAAGAAAAGAAATGACTAGTCTACTTTTTCCGAAATGAAATTTACAGAATTGGAAAGTAAAGCAAAGAAATGCAGAACTTGGAAGACAAGAAATGACTAGTCTACTTTTGCCGAAATAAACTACTAACAGAATGTTGCAATAGGCAGTAGAAGAAAGTAGTAATCATAGAATACTCTGACGCTTCCCTGGAAACAGCACCAAAAAGTGGTGAGAGCCAGTATTGCAGCAAGAATTTTGCAACTCCTAGGCTGCCAACTTTACTTTTATTAACTCGTTAGTTCGTAACAAACTTGGAAGCATCGGTGTTGTATGCACAAGTACTAGTTGTTACTACAGGTTGTCACTTGGTCATCCAATGCAAGATCACTAGGAGCTCAAGCCAACTTCTATAGATCTTAGAAGAAGCTCTATGTGTGATGAAAGAAATAAATATGACTCTATAAAAGCTATTCTAATTGTAGAAAGGAAAAGGACTAGAATGTAAAGCAAGACCTATTAAACCCTAATTAATAAGCTAATTCTACTTTTGCCAAAAACACTATGAAAACTATGAAAGCAATGCCATTACCTACTCAAGAAAGCAAAAAACATCTAACCATGTTATTTCTGGAAGTAAATAAGAACAAAAACATATTTTTGGATTTTTATGTGTTTTCATGTGAATTTGACATGCATCTAATTTATTGTGTGTGAGTGTGGCAGTGAACAGGTGCTGTTAAAGGGTGGTTTTGGAGCTTTGGAGGATGGAAGATGTAGTGGATGGGTCCTAGGAGGTCTTAGATGCCCTTCTAGAGGCTTTTCCCACATTCAGCCTTTAAAAGAAAGCGTACAGGAAAAACTACAGGATGACAGAGGGAAACTACAGGAGGAAAACAGGGAAACTACAGGAGGCCTACAAGAGGAGGCCGAGAGCAATTTCCGCTATTTTGAGAGTGTGATAATGGGTGGAAAAGGTGGATGAAAGCTGGAAGGAGGTGTTAGGGTGCCTATGGTCTACCATGAACCACCAAGAGAGAGACAGATGATTGGGTTTGCTGAAGCAGAGAGGAAGAAGTTCGATGAAAAATGCAGGAAACTAAGGTAGAATTGAGGAGAGGTTTGGGAGACCTATAGGGAATGGATCAGATGGAGACTATGACTGCTGACAAGCTGGTCTACTACTGGAAGAGATCTGTTGAAAAGGAACTGATAGTTAACCAAGAAGATCAAGCAAATAATGAAATGAGCGCGTTTAGGAAAAAACAGAGTTTTGCATTAAAATGATCTAAACTATGATCTATGAAAGGAAATGCTGAGAAATGTTGCAGGAAAGGAAAGCATGAAAGAGGAATATTGCAATCAGGAAATGAACATGATGAAGAAGATCTGAAGTAAAGAAAAACTAGACTATCAACCTACTAAAGAGCTGCAAACATTAGAAGTCCTATGAATGAGGAAAATCTGTCTTTTTGGGGCAGCAAGAGAGTCTTTGCCTAAAATCATGGTCCCAGAGGGAGGAAGAGAGGCCAAGGCACTATTTCTAGCCTTTTGAATCTTTTCTAATTGCTACTTAACCTGATACAGAAAGCACAAATGGAAACAAACTACTAAATCATCAAAAGAAACCTATTCTTAACCATAAAAGAAATATGTCTAATTGCAAACTAATCTACAACTGAAGTGAAGCATAAAAATACAATTAAAGAGAAGCTTGGCTGCTTGTATTGGGCCCTAACCTAGGAGCTTCAGCCCTCTAAGGTAACTGAGTGCTAGCTCAAAAAGGATTCCATCTTTATTATGAAAAAATGACAATATTACATGAAACTGTCACACCAAAAATAAGCTCGAAATTTGAGCAACGTTTACGTAAGAAAAAATCTGACCCTTATGAGGCCCTAGGCCTCTCAACTTATATATCTAAAGCTACCAATAGCTTCCTTCAAGTCAGGGAGGCTTGGCTCCAAAAACTTGAGATAACTATCTGTCATCCTCCACTTGCTCAACTGCCTTCTAGTGCAGGATTCAGTTGCTTGTACTCCAAGTTGAATGAAGGGGAATTTGAAGTAAGGAGTAGTAAATGAGGGGGATTCCCTCCTATAATTCCTTGCCTCTATCTACTATGAGTTATTGCTACCATTTGACCACTAGATCCTTGACTTTGACCTCGAAATCCATCAATAATCTGCATTAAATACATGTTATACCACATGGCATCATAACTAACTGAACTCACTCTATAAGCATAAATATAATCAGGAAATCATACAATAATCTAAGAGAATGGTTGATTTGACTAGGTTAGGAGGTAAAATGAGCCCATATAGCTACCCATTTATGAGGCTCATCATTCTTGCCAAACATTCAGCTTGGAATAAGTGTCCCATCAACCATGGTTATTATTTTTCCTTTATTAAACTTTTTTACATGGAATTTTTCAGCATGGTTGTTACAAAACCCTCCCCCTCGGCGAACACTATCCTCAGTGTTCAACCACACCTATACCTTAGTAAAACTGCGGAAAAGAATACATACTTCCCATGGAGCTTTATAACATACATCATAGTGGTATTTACATCCATATACATATATACATATATGAAGACATCATCCAAACATGTACCAAAACATTCGCTCAACCAACGAATAAGGAAGGGCACATAGCTTCATTGGGCCCAAAGTGCTTCCACTCCACTTTAACCTTTTCAATTATTTAGTTCCAGATAATGAGAACCTTTCTTTGCAATATACATTGAAGCTCCGGCTAGAATTCTCCATCTGGCTCGACTTGCAATACAGACTAGTCAATTACATGATCAACATATTTAACATACTTCTTAAGGAATGACACATGGAAAACATCATGGAATTTCACTGTCAAAGGTAGTGCAAGTCAATAGGCTATTGTATCAATCCTCTCAATAATTCTAAAAGGTCGACAAAACCGGGGTGCAAAGTTGGCACATGATCCAATCTATAAGGATATATTCTTCGGTTTGAGGCACAAGTACAGTTGTTCCCCAACTTGAAACTCCTTGAACAACCTATTATGATTTGCATATATCTTCTACCTATCCTGTGCTACTTTCAAATTCTTTTTTATTACCTACATCTCTTGCTCCATGTCTGCCAATATGTCTAATCCAATCAAAACCATATTAACCAGATCACTCCAACTCATGATAGTATTACAACTCCACCCATACAATTCTTTGAAATGAATCACCGTCTGTGACTCGTGATAACCATTGTTGTATGAAAACTTAATGAATGGAAGATACTCGTCCCAACTTCTCTGTTAATGCATCACGTACATCCTCAACATTTCCTCGAATACCCTGTTGACCATCTCTGTCTGTCTATCTGCCTGTAGATGATACGTTGTATTGAAGGCCAACTCTCTACCCAAACCTTCAAACAACTCCTTCCAAAACTTGGAAGTGAACTTTTCATCCCTATCTAACATAATATTCTTTTTAACTCCATGTAATTTGGCCACATCTATGAAGAACATGTGTGCCACATCACTAGTTGAATACGCAACCTTGAATGTAGTGTGCAAACTTTGTTAACCTATCCACAACAACCATGATGGAATCATGTTGTCTCACTGTCCTCAGAAACCTTGTGATAAATTCCATGGAAATGACCTCCCATTTCCACTTTGGAATTGCAGTCAACTGTATAATTCCACCTGCATGCCTACACTTTGCCATTACTTGCTAAAAATCTAAACATCTAGCCACAAACTCTACTAAATTCTTCTTTATATTCGGCTAATAATAAAACTTTCACAGTGGTTAATGTCTTCTGATAGCTTGGGAGACCTGAATATGGTTTCCCATGAAAGTCCCTCAATATCACCTTCTTGAGTTGACTGTTGTCTAGGAATATATATCTTATTCCTAAATATAATCAATCCATCTATCGGGAGACAATAGTCCACATCCTGTGCACCTATACCTGCACCTGTACGTAGACCTATACCAATACATGTACCTGCACCACTACCTATACCTGCACCTGTACCACTACCTGTACTCTCTTGCAAGTTGTGCACAATATCCATATACCTGACATCTTGCTAACCTGCCTACAAGATCCTATGTTGTGGATCTACCCCATTACAACTCATAGTTTTTATATGATTTACCTATATCTGCCTTCTAAGAGAATTTGTGGCCTTGTTTTCCTTTCCCTTGGTGTACCTTATCTCAAATTCAAACTCATTGATCGTGCCCAACCATATAGATTTCTTGACATTTTGATTCAGATTTTCAAGCAAGTATTTCAACCCATAATGATCACTCATCAATACAAACCTCCTTCCAAGAATATAGTGCCTTCACATCTTCAATGCATGTATGATCGTTGCTAGCTCAAGATCATGCGTCAGATAATTATGATTGTGCTCATTCATTTTTCATGAATCATAACATAACACCTGTCCATCCTGCATAAACACTCCACCAAATCCTCTCTTGAAAGAATAAGTGCATACTACAAATTCTTTGTCTGGATCTTCGATATTTAACACTGGTGCATGCAACAAAAACTGCTTAAGTTTCTAAAAAATTTCCTAACATTCCTCTATCCATTCAAACTTCTTACCTTTCCTCTGCAATGATGTAATAGAATAAACAATTTGTGAGAACTTCTCGATGAACCTCCTGTAATAACCTACTAACCCCATGGAAGATCTCACCTCATCCATATTCCTGGGAGCATGCCACTCCATGATAGCACATATCTTCTTTGGATCCACTATTATGCCCTCCTTGGAAACATGTCCCAATTAATGTACCTCAGTCTAAAATAAATTGTGCTTTCTGAGCTTCACATACAATTGATGCTCTCTCAACAACCTCAATACTGCTGCCAAAAGCTCGGCATGCTCCTCCTCATTTTTAGAATATACCAGCATGTCATCAATGAACATAATAAAAAGCTTATCTAAATAGGGATGCAACACATTATTCATAAAACAAATAAAGGTAGTTGTCCAGAGCATTAGTTGAACTAGATGGAACTACAACAAACTCATAATTCCCATACATGGTCCGAAAATTCATCTTGTAAATATCCTCCTCTTTAATGTGTACTTAATGATATCTGGATCTCAAATCAATCTTCAAGAAAATTGTTTCTCCCTTCAACTATTCAAACAAGTCGTCAATCCTCGGTAACAGATACTTGTTCTTGATGGTCACTTTGTTCAGTTGCTTGTAGTCAATGCATAATATAAGAGTACCATCTTCTTTACAAATAATACTGGCGCACCCCAAGGTGATACATTTGGCATAATGTATCCCTTGTAAAGCTTATCTTTGAGATGCAACATGAACTCTACCAACTTAGGTGTGCTCATTTTGTAAGTTAACTTTGATGTCAGAGCTAACCTTGACACTAACTAAATAGAAAAATATACTTCCCTATTAGGTGGAAACTCTGTAATATCTATGAGAAACACATCCTAAAACTATTGTAGAACCTGGTACCTGCTCAAAACATCCACATCCTCAACTTCCTTACCTTTTTCACTAGAAATATGCATTGCAAATAAAACACACCCTTTTTTGTGCTTGTGCTTTTCCTGCATAGTTGTCACCATCAAAACTGATGTTTCTTTCTTCTTACCCCGCAAGACTCTTTGTTCTCCATTTTCATCCAAGAATTCAATCGCTTTGTCTTAACAATCCACATTGGTTTTGTGGAGGTACAACCAATCCATGCCCAACACCATATTGTATGATCCCAATTATAATAATTTTCAATGTGTTGTTGTAGACAAACCGTTCAACTCAAATGTACAAGATCTTATCTAATGATGAACTCTTTTCTTTGTACTGGTAGCCAACTACACTAACCAATATTTTTCATGCACTTCTTTACTTAAACCACACTTATCCATCAAGTAAGGACTAACGTAAATATAATTATATCAGTCATCAATCAAAACAAAAACAACTTTATCACAAATCTTACAGTCCATCTCAATGATAGATGCTTGATGGTATCCATGTCTATTATCTAGTGTTGCATAATATGAGGAATGCTCTGACCAATATCCCCAATAGTCTGTGCCTCTTTTGCACTCTAAATATAAGTCATACCACCCTAATTATGTGGACAATCTTTTAATTTGTTTCTTACCACATGTCTAATGCTCCAACTGTCCAATACCATCATCTCTAGGATGTTGTTATGACCCATGTCCCTCTCTAGCTGCATTGAAGTTATTTTGTGATGCCACATTTTCTTTCTCTTTTGCATTCTAAGGCCTTGGTCTTTTTGACTTCCATTTACCTTTACCTTTATCTTTCCCTTTCCATCCTTGTTGAGATTCATTCTTATTCTTCGAATTTTCATAGAAATGTTTCAATTTCCCAATAACTTGTTCAAGTGACCAAGGCTCATGATACTCAATCCGATCTCTAAATGCTAATGGAAAACCACTAACAAATCACTAAACTTTAGACTTCTCATCATTAAGATATGGTACATACCTCACTAGCTCTAGGAACTTGGTAGTATACTCTTCATCTATCATTGATCTCATCCTTAGCTCATATCATTCTTTGGCCTTACTGTTGTAGTACCTTCCTAAGAAGTACTTCTTCCTTAAAAGCCTCTCGAATTCATGCCAACTCAAGTCCCCTATCTTGATGTGTCTGACTCACTTCACATCTTCTCACCAGATATCTGCTTTACCTCTCAGACTGAAGATAGCTACTATGGCCTTTATATTATCTGTGTAATTAGACACTCAAAGAACTTCTTCATCCCAAGTATCCAAACTTATGCATCTTCTGTCTTCTTCAACTCTCCATCAAAAGTAGGTGTCTCTGCTTTCTTAAATTCATCTGGAAAGTATCCCCTATCGGAACTAGAACTGGAGTAGTACATGTGTCCATCACCTATCCTTTCCAAAGTATCTGACAATCTTCCATCTCTCACTGTTTCATCTCTATCCGAACTATGACCACCATGAGACCTACTGTAGTACGCCCCATTAGTTATTTCCTCCTTCCCATGGTTGATTCATAGTGGTCCTTGTCACTACAATTCTCACAAACTTTGAAGGTGTATTGCATTAACCTTTGTTTTCTTCTTTTGTGCCTGAATGATTTTGTGATTTTCCACCTTACAATTCCTTATTTATTCCTTCAAGCTTCTCCATGTCTCTATTAAGTCATAAGAGTGCCCAACACCACATTGCTCATCTTATTCATACGGAAAATATTTGTAGTCTACCATCTTGCTAGTCATTTTGATCTCTCTCTTTCAATGCATACAATGTTAGCTAAACCAACTCACAATAAACTAATGTACCTTAGGAAAATTCAGGGAGGATATCTCATCTACAAGATCAACCAATCAACATAATACATGTATAACATAATCACAACATCATATATATA